>LGSN01000005.1:0-164056 GCA_001314375.1 Phytophthora podocarpi
GCGTAGTGCCGCCTCGTTCTGCTCGGGTGTGCCGTGAGATAGCATCTCTTCCCCACGTCGCGACGCCACTTCTTCTGTGCAGCACGCATGCGCGAACTCGAGTGTCTCTTGCACCGACAGCGCCGGAAAGTGCTTGTCCGTCTGAGGAACGTACGCCGCGAGTTGTGGCAGCTTCGGGAGCAACTCCTTCCACGTCCGTCCGTTGTACGAGATGTCGCCCTCCATCGTGATGGTCTTCCCCATCGGGAACTGACCGCTTAGCACCTTCATGGGTGACGTCTTGCCCGACCCGGGTTGTCCGAGCACCAGCGTGATGGTACCTAGCTCGAACACGGCATCTACCTGATTGAGCACGCGTCTCTGCGTGACGTGTCTGGTGGCCGTGAGCTTGCGTACCATGTGCTTGAGGCTGTTGTAGACGGAAGGCAGCTCGGATGTGGCTGTGCTCGCCTTCTACTCAATGACGGGGACCTCGGCGATGACGGAGAGGTTCTTGCGTCGCACCTCCATCTGTGGGAGTGCGTGTCCGAGTGTCGGTTCGTGTTGTTGCGCGACGAAGTCGTGGAAAACAGCTTCGCCCTGACTCATAAGTGCGTGGCTGGACTCGAGTCCGGACTACGGTTGGTCTCCATTTGGCTGGGTGTTGACGTTGCCTTGTTGCTGGTGGTTGGTGCAATCATGGTCCTAGTACGACTACTCCACGGCCCGTATAGGTTGTTTGTGTGTGGGTTACTCGGACTAATGGATACTGGGCCTGGGTCGCCCTAACGGCTCCATGCATATCCATACGAGTCGTTGACCGTTATTGGCTTGACGAGCCTCGCGCTGCGCGCTGGTTTCACTAACGCAAATCAGGCGTTGTTCATCTACGAGAAAGATGGGGTGTCCCGATTGTTCTTCCTATCTCGACGACTGGATGAATGAGCAGTTCACCCAATCTCATTCACACTTGAACGACGACCAGCGAAAAGGCCCTGCTCACATGTTGGTGATGTTATCACTACATGTAAGTAATAGTAAACGCGCAGGAGAAGATTTGACTTGGATGTTGTTTGCAGTAAAGTCACATGGACATATCACTTTAATTACGGTTAAGGGAAATCGGCCCAATTTCCCTTACTTTCCTTTTTTAAGATTCCCATTTGACATCCTAATTTTTTTTAAAGCAACCGTTCTCGAGCTTTATACGAGCACCATCGTCTCCTGTGTCTTGTCTGAACCTCCCAGACACGCTACTGATACTCGTAAATCCATTTGCGCCGTTCTTAATACGCCTGTAGGCCTGAAAAACTCCTTTCCAGGAAGGGCATGACATCCTCTATGTGAACCCACAATGATAGGCCATATTTCAGGTGTTCAAAGCGTTTTTGAAGCAGCGAGTCACTACCCTCTCATACGGATTTGGTGTGGTCTTCACCAGCTTGATCTTGTTGCTTAAGAAGAGTACAACATATTTTGGGACAACCAGTTTGTCAATACTTTGACGGGATTAATGAGGCGCCTACAGCGACTCATTACACTGATGAAGACGACTTGTCCACTGTTTGTAAGCACATGTTGCCTTTGGATGCGAAAGGTTACTTCATAGTTGGTTAAGATCTGGAACCGTGTTATTGTTGAGCTGCAAATGAAGAATCCAGTTTGCACTCCACCTCGACAGTGGTGGATGATATCGACACTCTTCGGCAACTACCAGCGGAGGAAGCGGCAGGATGTTAACGCTCAGTGACAGGATAGTTTGCAGAACTTGCAGTTGATATAGCGAGCATTGTAGCGACGCGCACCTCCCAAAACACAGCCGCCGTCATGCAGTTACCCCCGGTCCTTCCTCACATACTGGCAAAAACACGGCTACTGGTGAGTCGTTTTATTGGTTGGGAACGGGATGATCACCGACATGTACTAACTGACTTCTCATTGGAAGGCATTCTTCACGCAAAACAACGTGATACAGTATCTGCGCTTGCCAGTGGAAAAGAGTAGCAAGTCTTTTTCTTTTGAAGTGAGGTACATTACAGTCATTTAGTTTCCTAATGACCTAGAGAATGCCCTACCACTCGATGCTTACAGATCATCGGGTGGGTTGCTGGCTGTCGTAGAGATGCCCGTGTTACACGGTGCCGCTGTGAGCGGAGGTCCGGCCTTCGTCCTCCCTATCTGGGTGCATGTCAACCCAGTGAGTTATGTCTCCTTGAAGGAGCTCTGTCACCGTTATCCATCGAGTCGGTAGCCGCGGTAAGTCGCCGCGAAAAACTTGCTTGCTGGTCTTGGCGTCCATCGCGATNACTACATGGAGCCCGTGTAGTTGGTGGCGTACCGCATATCGAAGCCCGACCAGTAGTCCTTGGTATTCTGCAATGTTGCTGGTCGTGCGTAGAGCATATGAAACGCTAGCCATCCATAAAATTTCAGGAACCGCACCGCTGCCTCCGACCTTCGCGATGAGGGATCCGGAGCCGCCTGGGCCTGAGTTTCCTCGAGAGCCACCATCAAAGAACAAGATGCAGTGTGCCTTGGTTCTTAGAGGCGTTGGTAGTGCCGCTGTGAGTGTGCTCGGCTGGGTCAGCGCGATATGACACAGTTTCGCAGCAGCTACTCGATGAGGGGGTGGGCTGTTGGTCATCGCCGACAACCTGATCGTCATGTATGCCGCGCTAAGGCGACCGTGTAGTAATGCAGCAGCCCGAGACTCCGGAGTGTCCTTCTGGGGTCCCGGTATCTGCATCGTCATTTCCATATCGCCTGTAGCGTGGCAATTACGCCAAGTCTCCAGCATTGATTGAGAATGTCGAACACCATGCTCCTGACATCATTCTGGAACTGTCCTGTTTCCTGGTAATGGAGTAGAGTCCAAACCCCCAATGAGACTGCGCTGAGCTCGAGCTGAAAGGTCGCCTTGTCACGATCTTCGGATGGTGGTAGCCCAATGGCCTCCCATGACGCGTAGAATACTGCCCACAGTGTGATGGCCCCAGGGCAGAGCCAAAAGGTGTGGCTGGGTGTAGCCGTGAGCTGTTGGCATTCTTCAACTGGGCACCCGACGAGGGCCCGTGTCGTGTCCCATTGTGCGAAGGCTCGCAATTTGAGTCTGTATAATATCTGCTCCCCCCATGCTGTCGCCCCAGTAATCGTCCGGACGTCCTTCCAAGTGACTGTCTGTAGCGCCTTCGCGACCAGTGGGTTCTCCTGCTGCTAGGCATGAGCTCTGTCGTCCACATTCTGCTTGCCGTGTCGGAGAGAGGCGGTCAAAACTGCTTGTTTGTACTGTTGTCGTGTACTTTTCCATCGTCATCGGTCTGTCGAAAGGCACACCAGTCAGCTTAGTCGAGGGTGCGAGTGAAGTCGGCGTACCCTCACCTCCTTTCCAGCGTACTCGTTCAGGTCTGGACTGCCTCTCTCGCCGACGAGACTTCGAATGCAACCGGATCAGTATTCATGGTGTCCTGAATCGTAAGGAACACCTGGTCTCCGGTGTGGGTGCCACTCAGTGCACGGACGATGAGCGGGTGGTCTGTGGGCGTCGCGATGAAGCGCAAAAGAGCAGCAAGTCACTGGTAGATCGAAGCTTTGTATTGATAAAATCATTTCAATACATTTGTACTAGCTTCATTATACTATGAAGATTCCCTTTCCTTACATTTTCTAAGGTCGCCTTTCATCCCTTAATTAGCTTAAAAAAAGGTAGAGTAAGGGATTCCCTCGATTAAAGTGGTCTGCACATGGACCTCACCCAACTGCCCGGATCTTTCAACAACAGTCAAGAGTGAAGAACAAGGAATTTTATAATCAGCTAATCAAATTCAACCCACTTACGTCATCTCCTTCTCCTTCAAAACCAACTTCTCCCTAGGCATGAACTCCGAGCCCGGCATGTTCTTGACATACCTATGCATCCTGAACGTACAACGTCTCTCCCGGCTGCTTGTAAATGGTGGGCTCTTTCGCCACTATCACCAGTACAGATCCTGCGTCGGCGCGTAGTATAGCACTGCATCTGCTGTGACCATTAACATGTCATGTTAATCATTTTTTGTAAAAGAAAACTCTACATGTAAAGGTCTGAGATAACCAGACCAGAATTGGGCGCAACTGCAGACCAAAAAAATCACTAATATTGCTGCATCTGTCTTGACCCTACATTATTGTGTGTTCTTCTCTAAAGTTCCAACCGGGGTCGAAAGAACCGCCCGAGGCGAATCGCCAGCCAATCGCCCTTGACACTTGGCTTGACTATCAAACTCATTCTAAGTGTGGCATAATCATATTTTTTCGCCATAGGCGATTTACGAAATGACTTGAATTTGTATTGGTGCCGTTTCGTAGGAATCCGGGAACTGACCCGATTTGGTAAATTTAGACGGAATTCACAATACGTGTAACCAGGGTTCGCCGGTCCGATCAAACACATATATGCTCAAACATGTACAAACATGTTTGAACAGGCCCATAAAAAGATAAACCCAGTCAAATGTTTACTGCATGTCTTACGAGGATGTATTTTCTTCATTGTGGCAACTGTGCCACATTTAAAGGCGCTGAAAATACTAGGACACACTGTATGTGGTAAAAACATGCCAGAATCAAATTCCATAATAGAATCTGTTGTACATGTAGTAAAAAGAAGAACACAGTCAAATGCTTTTACGAAACTGTTTGAACATGTTTTTTCGAACTTGGTGTAATCTCTTCTTTATTATCTAAGAATCACAATGAACAGTGCTGATCTCCTGCCAGGCAGCAAGCGCTCACATGCTTCATATAAGTAACGCCAAGTCTAGACTTGGTCGCGTAGTTTTTACTGTTCTCGCTCCATTTTATTTTCAAAACACAGGTTACGTTTAACAAAATGAATTGTTGCTATGTAATTAAATTTCCTTAGATTCATGGCTACATGTAATTGTATCTGCACAGATAACGCTGGTGTCTAGGTGCTTGTATGTCCCGGCAAAGGTAGTGTTTCAGACGAGAAAATCTGCCATGATCACGACGAGGTGCACCCTATCCTCCTTCGTCACCGCATTAAAATCGCAGACCACTACAAGTCCGATTGCATCTTCGCACTTGTTATGACAAGCTGATGCTGATTGACGAACAAGAGACTCTGCCGTTAAGGTGTGATGGAAGACAAGAAAATCCCAAGACAGATGTGAGAAAGAATCCGACGAACAAATTCGTCCGAGAAAGCTCTGAAATTTACTATAATCGCAATAATTGCAATGGTAGCAAGGACAACTCCCAAAGCTTAAATCTCAATTTCCCGTTTCCCAGTTTTAGCTGTTGCTGCCCCATTTTTTGTCGTTTTCGTCGCTCGCGCTCTCTGTCATTGATTGTGCGGTCATCTGCTCGCTGTTTTCGTTTTGATTCCACAGCTCGTTCTTCTGCAGCCGATCGATGCATAACTATGATACCTTGGTACTTCCGATACGGCAAAACGGGAGATAAGATTGAGTTGTGCACAATGAGAAGTATTCAGTATTGAGCCAAGTCACACCGTGTCATGGTCATCCAAATTTCTCAACAAGGGCATCCTCGTCAAGTGCCATCACAATACGCAATCAATGCCACATCCATCGACATCTCTTGCACTCCCACCAGGAGTCGTTATGATACGCTTCAAAACAGCATGTTAGTCACCACCTACCAATACGTTGTTTTTGGGCTATCCATCGACATCATGCGCATTCCCGTCAAGAACCGTCGTAATATTCTTCAAAACAACATATCACGCCCAAGAACACATCTTCTACTTCTGTATTTTTCCTCTTGGCGACCACCACCACGACAATGAGCGCCCTCATACCCACAACACCAAGCGTCGAAAGGACAATGATCAGCGGGTCAGTGACGTTCGATGTCTCCCCGGACTTGATGTTCACTTTCTGAGCTTCATCCTCGTATTGGTCGTCCGTGCAGGACACCTCTCACAGCGACCGTAGTTGTCCAGGTCGTTGGTCGAGACAGTCGGGATGACCGACATGAAGTTACAGTTGCGGCACTGACATCACCGAGCACGTAACTCGTGCCTTCACCTTGCATGTTGCTGTTGTTTTGCATGGGTGAGAGATCGCCAAACCGATTAGCTGCAGAAAAACAAGATCTCAACAGGACTTCGCCCTGCCAAAACCTAGAATGGCACAACCTCATCGCGTCCTCAACACGCCCCATCAGGTGATGGATTCACCATCTATCAACAGGGTCGAACACCATCGACTGATGCTGATGGACCTATCATAACTTTCCATCAGCAATTCTGGTGCTTCCTCCATCGTGATTGGTCGCAAACGCAGATATTTCCCAATCCGAGAATGTTACTCGAATGTCGACCCTTGCCGACACGGTCAACATTCACGCCAAATATCATCTTGAAAAGGATATAAGACAATCGGACTTGACTGTACATCATTAAACTGCAAAGTACTAAGCTTACCTGTCATTTTCGTTTTGACAGATGAAACCGGTTCTGACAGTATTTAGCTAATCAATTAAATCAGACCAAGACTGGGTATCCCCCCTTAACTTTTAAAATAAATTTCAGAGAACAATGTTAAGAAAGGTCCGAAGGGAGAGTTGAGGATAAGAGAAAAATAATCATGAGCAAACAGTCGTAATAATAGGGGGTCAGAATTGCAAAAATCGTGTCTATTTGGCGACTGAAATTGCGACCATATTGTTTTTTGGTCATCGACCATTACATTTCAGGAATGGTCGACCATCCGACGAGGCAGCTTGGGTCTCAGTCTTGATTTTTTGCTTGTAGTGCGCACTTAAAGTTATTGTTAGCAAGTTTCCTTTGCGTAAAAGGTGTCTTTCACGCGTCAACACTCCGCTCCTCTGGCGCTGTGTAGACCGCAAAGACAGTACACAAGCCGCACAAGCACTATACAGGACAGACAGGTACGTACGTCACTAGATCAATATTGATCAATTACTTGTCCTACACGTGGTCGCAAATGTGGCAAGTTGCTCTTTACTACAAGTATATAGGAACGATGGGCACTGGCGACGATGGCACGTCGGTCTACCTCTCCCACGATGCCTACATATGTCCTCTGCTGGATGGAAACCCTGCCAACATTGTCATGATTCGCGGCTCAAGAAAGAAGACACGGTCGGCCAGAAAATGACAAAGCTGGACGCGTTCAAGCTGCTAGCGGAGCATCTGTACCTGGAAACAAAGACTCCACAGTTTCCTTTGCTACCAGGAGAAAGCAAGCGCTGTCGGTGGAACACGTACATGACCAAATTCACGACAGTTAATTGTTGGAAGCTGTCAAAACACTGCATGAAGTAGTATTTTGTTTTACCAAGGCGCGACTCTTTGCGTAAAGCTGTCTCGGAGTAATATAACCATCGCCTCGGATAAGCGTGAGCACCTCCGCAAGGTCGATCACCAGTGTTCCCAGCATTAACTCTTCAACGAAATCATCGTGGTTTTCCTCGGGGGGGGGGGGGGGGCAGCCATGTCGCTGAGAGTGTCAGCAATAAGACGGCTACGGTCCGAGACGCGTGGCATGGTGCTTCGAAGGTGGTATAATCGCAACTGAAGGGAAAACTGCACCGGGATCATGTTTGAACGCGGTCATATTTTTTTTCCGTGAAGCTGACCATAATCGCGTTGAAAGTCCGGCCATTATTTCCTGACCACTTGCTAAATCTGACCCCCCCCCCTCCGCCCCTAATAGGGGTAAATCGCTCGCATTATTTCAGGGAAGGCCCTAGTGTCGGCCCTTAACATGATCCCGATGGGGATAGGTTGGATACTCCCCCTTTTAGAATGGGACGATGCCGTGGCAGTTCACTGGAGGTTGTTCATGCGCTGAGCCGCTGGTGATACTAGACTTGAGGGATGCCACGGATTCTTTGTAGAACCGAGTGTATTACTTGAAGGTCTCGGACGCACATCGACCGTGAAACTGAATTGTCAGGGTGTCGATACCTGCTCGACACCTGTGCGTAGCCCCTCCCGTTGAGACCTAGAGAGAGAGAGAGCTATATACTATTGAATTGATGCCACAACTCGCCGCGGTGTGCGGGATTGCGCCGGAGACTCTCGTGGATGACAGGCATTTTGGGGTGCCGTGTTTGTTCAAGTACACTGCTGCTGGAGTGTTGTGTGGGCACTGACTACCTAACCTTCAGCAAGCATAATGCCCCAAAGACTAGAAACACGAAGTGGTGGCCGGATCGGTTAAATGAGCGCAGCATCTGATAACCGCATTGATTCGTTTTTGAGAAACGGGTACTGCCGTTGCAGCATTTGGGTTGACGTCCCGAGATGGAAAATGGCAATGTCTTCGGTCTTTAGGACAAACCGTGCAAATGTTCTCCTTCCAAGTGAGGCGAACTCTTGGCGTCAAAGAAAGGTGGAGGAGAAGAAGAAGGCTAGACACAGAATCCCCAGAGAGCTTGGTTAAAAGGCTCCTCTATGTTGAGCGACGAGAAGCAGAGCTCGAGCTGGTGGATAGAAACGGGCACCTTTGTGTTGGACGGGGTTGTCGAGGCGACCGATGTCTTCAAGAGCATGCGCATGTATGGATGACTGCACGGAAAGTCCACCACCACCACAAAATGGCGAATCCCAGACACTGTGGCCGAGATGGTCATACTGCGGACTGGGTGACCTGACCCACAGCCTTAACGGAATCCCAGCAAAACGAAATCGGCGATTTGCTGGATGCTGTCGATTAGCGGTAGGTACGAAAGCATCGGAGGGATGCCGAAGCGACGCCACCAATCGAACCACGCACAAAGACTCGATACATTGGTCGTATGTTGTTACCGTGTTAGCATGCGCGCGGAGATGGAGCGCCAGATCTTGCCCCAGTCGGTTGAGGGGATGCTGCGTCTAACCACCTGCCAAGGCAGTAAACAAGCTACTGCGGGTTGAACTGTTAGAGCTGTGTGAACCAGCATCCGCTATTGCATTATCCACCTCGGTAACGTGCAATGACGATAAACGAAGCTCCCACTCGGTTTCTCACAAACGCAGAAGGCAGATAACCGTCTGAGGCCAACGATTGCGGGATTCCACTTTGTTTTACCAGCTTACATCCGACGTGTTGTCGTCACGAAAGTGAACGTAAAACGGGTGGGTGATGTTGCTACTGCAACGACGCGCGGATCAAAATGCGGCCAGTACGAGCTGCAAATGCACACGATACGGTAGTTGACGTCGAACCCAATGCCTGTTTTTTTTTTCTTGGACTGGTGAATAAATTACTGCTCTCTAGCGCGGAACGTCTAGGCAACGACGACCGGAGCGAGAAGAGAGAGGAACGAGGGGCATAGGCGAGTACGACTGACGGAAGGCACTCGTTAAGCTATTTGGCGTCGCCATGATAACTTTATATAAGTCGATCGTAGATCAGCGCGAACTTGTCAGCACGAATAAGACCGCACAACTCGGTGTCAGATGCGTTTATTTTGACGATGACATTTCCTGAGGGAAGCGTGTTGAATTACGCTATGGGCACGCCGTTCAAAGGGACCGCACGCAAAATAGGTGCACCCGAACATGTCCTCGCGTATATCGCCTGTGGTTAGGATGGTTTGCCATTGGTGGAAGTAGAGTTGTTGCTGTCGCAATCGTTACAGGGATGAACACGCTTGACGGGCGCATGTCCCTAAGTGGCGGCGTCAACCGATCTCAATGAACGGTATTCAATGCGACGCAGTGTGATTGACTGGAGTGTGGCGGTCACGATACGCTCAACTTTATCTACTTTAGAAGATGGCATGGACGCACTTTCTGTCGAAGAGTTGAGCACGAGCACTTTCTACCGGATGTACCAGTCCGAGATCTGTCTTCGTTGATGGCAGCCGGTCCGAGGACTGCAAGATGGGCGTACCGCAGGGATTCCTCCATTTCTTGGTAGTTGAAGCTCACGTCGGCCGCGACGTTGATGTGGCCATCGACCAAATGGTAATTGGAGAAGCCGTGTGGACTAAACTCGCTTGTGGTGTGGCCGTGGATGAACGTAATCGCACCACCCACTGCACCGTAGGTCCCTGGCGAACCGGACCAATCAAATGCTGCTGACCTTTCAATTACAAATGCGTTGTCACGGTGTAGCCGACCGCCGACAGATATAGGTAATGGTTATAGATGTAAACGTGCCGGTTGGCGAATGCGACGTCACCGGCTTGCTCCTTAACATCGCCCACGGGATGATGATACTGTTGTAGCACAATCTTGGTGGCGATGGCGTTTCAGTGCTCATATGTGAGCAGACAAACACCGTCTTGGTCGGTGAAAACGACCAAGACGCTGTTTCGTTTAGTGAGGGCATGATAAGTCGGGAATGACTCGACCTGTGATTTGTGGACCCACGTTGTTCATGTCGACTACACCAAACGGGCTGATGTGCACTTCAGGCCACCGATCTAAACTGTCCGCGTCAAAGGCGATGCATCTCCGTGCAGCTTGCTCCTTACGAATGTTTTGATGAGGACCGTATATCTCTTGTCCACTGACTTGTGGTTTGGCGGACGTGTAGTTTGTTGCCGAAACCGTTAGAGAGAGGCACGCGTGCTCTTGAGTGCACAATGTCGAGAAGACACAGTAAGTGTTCGTAGCCTTGACAAGTAGAGTTCGACACGGACCGGGCCATATTTTTGTTGGGCTTGTAATCGGCTCTGGTTTGTCCACGAATAAGCTCTGTGAAAGCTGGTAGCATGGTCTGCGTGCATCTGACGGATAAGGATAGAACGGCTTGAAGAGCCCCCCCCCCCCCCCCCCCCCCCCCGGTAGAGATCAATACTCGGTGGGTTTGGAAGCGTGAGACTAAATTTATTGAGGGCACGGTTGATATGGCGAAGGCGCATTGATTCCCACATTACTGTGCGTTGAGCGCCAGAGGTGACGTACTGCGCGCTGCGTTATAGTGACAGAGGGAACTGGCCGGAGCCAGACCTGTGGTCGTTGGGACGCGGTGGTGGCGGGCTCGCGGTACGTGCATTGCCGCGGCGAGATCGAGGCCGCGGGAAACAGGTTCCAAGCGCCATATGGGCCAATCTATGCGCGGAGACTGCCGTATAACTGCAGACGAGGTACCATGGGTTGAACGAGTATGTACGGCGTCGTTAGATGTCCGCCACCCTACGTAACGGAATTCTGCGTCGCTGCACACCAGTGGGGACGTGGACATGCCATGGAACGATGACGAGTTTGTAACTGTAGGAGGGCTATGAATAATACTGCGAGTTCCATGTCAACTGAACAGAGACTGACTTGCAGAAGAATTCTCATTGAATATGTATTGGGATACCCTGTGTAGTTTCCGAATTGTCGGTAAGCCTGCGGCGCCTCGACGACCTCACTAGAGAGGCTAGCGGGAGACTGAGCAGGATCTTTGTCCGTGACCGCAGTGACGGTCAATGAAATACTGCAAATTACGGGGCAGCCGACGGTCTCAAGAATGAGTACGCTTAGCGTGGGCGCATCGATTCAATCTGCAACTGTAGCACATGTCTCCGCTCAGGAAGCGGAAGCACCGCTCACGGCCGTCCACATCGGGAGGGATTTGGCACCGAGCATGACTGACACTCGACCAGAGATAGCTCGTCGTGGTACCACTGGAGTACAGAGCGGAGAAATATACACGAGGACTACAGAAGCGAGCGCTCGAGCGGCTAAACGGACCGCCAAACCATTCAGAGACGCTTGCCAGTCTGTTACGTGATAGCCGACAAACCGTACCGCCTCGCAGTAGTTCCGCCGCGATTCGGTGAGTCGTCCAAAAGATGCGCCATTGCTATTCGCCAAAACTTGTTCACATAGAGTAGCATCAATGTGACGCGGTCCGATGTGTTGATATTGCGCTTCATGTTAGCCAGGACGCAGCGTTTTAGCCGAGGCATCAGTCGCCGGATGTGGTCGAAGAACAGCACATCACCCACAGAGAAGACCACTGATGGTCGCCAATAGATCATCATAAGTCTCCCACTGAGGCGTCGTCGCCGGCAACACGACATTAGCCCGAAATCCATCGCAAAACTCACGTACATCGAACCTCCGAGTAGCTGCTTCATCTCCGTCAAAGGCCTGAAGTGCATGATGGTGAGCTGCGGCTACCAAGACGGACATGTGCAAAGCCATGAGGACAGGGTAGATATCTAGAAGCGGATGCAGTCGAGTTCACACAGATGCAGGACAAACGAACATGGGGGTAGAGCACCGCAGCTGTTGAATGACAAGTGGTGGTATGGCGTCCGGGTTCCGATTCGGAGGTAGTGCTCAGGCCGATGTTGCGCGCGCGAGTCCAATTGGGGTGACCGCTACGCGATAATATTCGCTGGGAATGTCCAGGTTCACAATGCTCGATTGCACCGCTGCTGACAAGCGCTCAACCGAGGAATGTATCTGCTCGCGCAAATCGTGCATCATTGTAAATAGGCGATCCACTTTACTCCCAGGAGCGAGCTGGACTGGGCGGGTTGCGATGCTGAAAAAAAAACGACGAAGACAGAGGGCGGCTAAATTCTTCCATGAACTCGTCCAATTTAAACACTGCAGGTACTGTCCGTAAGTTTGCGTTGCCGCTAACAGACGTCATGGGCGAACAAGGTGGATCTGGCGGGCACGACGGCGCAGAGGGCGTACCAGCGGTGATAGACGGTGTGTTGGTTACAGGAGAATCGCCGCCGAGCCATACAATCGGCCATCAGGATGAACGTTCAGGCGCTATTGACTGCGGTGGTGCACTTGCCTGCGGTGATAAGATGGATGCAGACCAGGCAACATCGGCTGCATAGGCCATCCATCTTCTCCTTGCATGTCACTGCCGGACAACGTACTGTGCGGTTGATCGGTATTTCCTTGTACTTGGGCAATCGCGAACCAGCTTTGTGCTCCTTCTTTTGCACTACCTCTAGCGGGGTCCGTGATGGCACTAGAGATGCGCTTCGCATTCGTTCGTGCCACCGATTTGCGGGACGCAATGTGGGAACTTGCACGCGAAGATGTTGACACAGCTGGGGCTACTGGAGGGTCACCGTCGGTACCGCCCTCCGCAACCGGAGGCGCGGGTGCCGTAGGTTCATCGGCGACCGAGGATGGGTTCTATGTGAAGCCGTTGTTGATTGGGGACATCCTGGCGGCAGGACCTACTGAGACTTGCACCTCAGCGGTGATAGTGTCGGGATCGCCTGGTGTGCTTGAGCGTGGAAGCGATGGTTGATTGCGTGATGAAGCAGGGACAAGAGCGTTAGGCGTGGGCGGTGGCATGATCATGGCAAGCGAATATAAGATACTGGGGATAGGCCGAAAACTAAAAGCTGGAGCGGTTGTGTGCGGGCAGAAACGAATTGGTGCTTGCTTGTCCAGAGAAACCTGCAAACAGACCGACTTGAAGGGCGCGTGACGCTCCGAGCTGACTCTCGGTGGCAGAGCCAGTTGAGTTCCCCGACCCTCATCCTCGCCCTCTTGTGTAGATATTTACTCTGTCGCGCACTCCTTTACCAACAAAAACCACCATCCCTGTTGTACAGGAATTCCCCGACGTTTCTCACTAACTCATACCAAGTCAGTTTTGAATTTACATTCGAGTCTCATTGACACGTCTAATTGAAGTTTAATCATACGACGAAGTTCAACATGAAGAAAGAAGGAGAAACACGGGCATCTGTCTCGAGGACGATTTAAAGGAACGCGAAACGTGAAACCTTTTCATGGTGAGAACTGGAAATCATGAATTGAGTTACGACCTGCGCTTGATCGAATCTTCCCTTATCTGGTGTTGAAGGAACAGCAGGAGGAATCGATGAGGGACCTACAGAAGATGATTAACCAGCTTCTCACAGGTAGATGTTTGATTTATTTTTTCGCTGAGAGGTGATACGGAGATATGACATTGGAAGTCATCACTAGGGCGGCGGACTCTTGTGGCTCGCCGTCATTGTTCGCAGGGAACATATGAGGCGTTGCATAAAGAGATTAAAAGGATGCGGAAAATGGAAAGGAGAAAATCACGTGTAGAAAGGAGAAGGTAAGATACGTAAATGAAATGTGTGTGGTGAATGCAAGCTTTGTGAGGCTAAATGCAACGTGTAAAATCACCATCGGGATGACCAATGCTTTTGTAACCCATCGTCTCCGCAAAAACGACCGCGGACGCGCCATAACCTGGAATTCAAGAATGATCCTTTAAGGCGAGGGGGGAGGGACTCCATGGAGCAATCAAGTCGCCAACCCGACGACGGACAAGGCGGGCGAGCCGGACCCACTGGCCTACTAGCACACTAAAAAAGGAGAACAAGGGGCGGCGATGAAGCCTACACGTGAACGATACATACATCATGCGTTGTTGTCATTACTCTTGAAGGTGCTACTGAAACCCCGCGGAACAAGCAACCTACACGACCTTATTGGATACAGGGGATACACCATCCTCATCGTGAAGGAAGTTGTGTCATAGTACAAACCGCAAGGGAAGCAGTCCTGGCATCGCAATGTGAACGACGAATTGCAAGAAGCCATGGGCTACATCATTCCCCCAATGGTACTCTCGGATTTCCGGATAAACGCCGTTGTGAAGAAGACTGGAAGATGATGGACAAGCTATTGTATTATCTGATCCTCGGGACGAACTTCATGAAGCCAAGGAATAGTGATTGATTATCAGAATCGGGAAATTTGGTGGGACGGATTGACGTTGGAAATGGAAACTGCACCAAACCCCATGGAGAAAAGGGCTAAGCAAGAGAGCAAGCCGCGTTTGCTGATAAATGAAGGTGGGCGAACGATGCAAATTTTGGATGTAACTGGAAAAGAAATTAGCTTGGAGGCGCTTGCGCCGAGGGTGAATTTAACAGCAGAACATAACTTGAGACTATAAGGGGAGTCGAACATTTCAAATCAGCCAAAAATAATGTGCAAGAAATAGGCATAATAACGAGCAAAAACTGTCGACAAGATGAGCCGAAACAGAGAGGAGGGGGGGGCTCACGTTTTGCCCAACTCTTTCTGCTGATTATCGCAATTAGCCGAGATGTTGATGAAACATCTAGCGCGCCATAGCCAATTCAGATCTAACGAGCGGGGGAGAAGTCTCGCCGATGCCAACGCAACATGATCGGCAGCGCCTTCCGCGGGATTGGCGACGTCCTGGCGGTCGCGGCTTTGGAGGAGAAGGATAACGACATGATGGGGCAGGCACACAGTGACGACCAGTTTCTGTTTTCACAGACAAACGACGCGTTTGATATTCTACAACTTGTGCGGCCGTCTCGATCCTTAGTGGACACGGAGCGCGCCATAAAGAGCCGGTGTCTCTTGTTGATGCTTTTCGATACTCATTACCGCACTCACGATTCCGTGATATGACCCGAATGGACAGAAACAGCTTTTGAGCATGTCGTCGACGAGATAGAAGATCATCCGTGTTCCAAAACAATGCGTATGATTCACAGGCACCAGTTTGGAAACAACTTGCTGTAGTGCTCGATCTCTTCGCGAACTACGGGATGGTGCGTCTCTGAGTCGATCTGAACGACTCTGGCGCATAGTCAAGTAGACTGTCGATGATTACACGGACCTCAACGTGAAGGCACTAAACGACTTGGCAGTACAGTACGTGCGGTGGCCTAGCGCAGCGAACGAAAGAAAACCTCGCAACATATGGCATTGATGGGGTTTCGCGGTTGTGTGGGGATTATTAGTGAGACGACTATTCCGCTAGCGCAGAAACCCGCCGAGGACGGTGAATGCTTTTTGACCGGAAGCAGCGATACAGTCTAAATGGTAAAGTGGTGTGTGACGGCATTACGCTTCACAGTATGATGAAGCCTTTGCCGTTGAAATATATATGTTAGGTTCGTGTGCATTCGTCAAGCCCGTCGTCTTGTTGTATTTACCATCAGATGTCTAATGATGCTTTGGTTGTCGCGGCAGAGCTGAACGTTTGGATTTCTGGGATGGTAAGGCAGACAGCCTCGCTGATTTAACTGTCGCCGCTGCCTGCTGGCGAGTTTTGGAAAGTTCAAGCTGCGTTGTCACCACCGGTGTTGTCGTATACTGGGAAGGAGCGGCAGACCTTAAAAATGATGTCGCTGAGAACGGTGGGTCTGGTGGCGTTAGAAACATCGAATGTCCTGACGAATCCTGGGAGCTTGTTAGCTGAGTTGCCACTATTGCAGGAAACTGCGATAGCATTTATGACTGTGCAGCAGGCTCAAAAGCCAGCTCCTCGTTGTACCAATAATCGACATTACCATCCTTCCCTTCATTATTTCTGTCCGAGCTGCCATCACTGGCACTTGTGCAGGCAGGTGATGCAGCCAAGACAAGCTACACTGCTGCAAACGGGGTAACGTTCGCGTTCTCGCCGAAGAAGACCATCATTCAGCTGAAGTGCAGGCACATCCGCTACAATATCTAACGGATAGACACTCCTTTCTGCAGCTCTCGCTTGATAAGGCCTAGTCCCGTTTGATTGGAGTTCGCTTTGAGCGTCTTCTTGGAGCGTCGCATGTACGTTCTCCGTCTCTGCTGCATGTTTCGGTCGGTCAGACACGGTACTACTGCTTTGGTCTTACTGCGACCAAGGTGCCTTGCCAAGCCTTTGTTTTTCTGACCTCGGGCTTTCCCCAAACCTTCGTCTTGTCACCAGTGCCGTAGATTTCCTAGAAGGCTACCGTTACCTCCATGCAGGTCACTGTAATTCGATAATCATCGAATGACAAGTGAGCATTCAGTGTTGCCTCCTCGCCTTTCTCTTCTCCTCCTCCTCCTTCACCTTCGCCACGCTTCCGCGTTCTTCTTCTCCAGTGCCTGCCTGTTTGTAATTGTAGCATCCTCCTCTTCTAGCGATTCAGCTGTTGATGTAGTTGTAGTCTCGTCCACCAAACTCATTTTGGTTGTGCTCTCGTGTGCGTGAATTTGCAAGTGAAGGAATCAAGGAAATACCGTGACGGAAGGCAAGTGAAGGGAAAAAGTGAAGGCAACGAGGGAGATTGAACTTGAACATCGAGATAAGCAGAAAAAAACGGGAAAGTGATCACAAACAAGCTCGACAAATGAGCACGCTTTTTCAATGTTCGACACCCCTTATTAGACAGCATCCAGCCATTCAAGGTAACATGTCATAAATAAATAGGGACACCCAACTTGAAACTATATCGATTGCCTGTAAAACCGGGGCATACGCCTACCGTCTTACCCTGCATATTAGGCATATGTGTTTTAAAGAATACGTTTCTCTCTCCATTTGTATTGGGAACCTCGTTTTAAACACCTACCAAATAGAACACATGGTTTACGATTTGAGTCGGCCTCCGCTCACCAGCCAACGCCTACAACAGCTCGTAGCCAATAACCCACGTTTCTAAATCGTCTCTCGAGCTCTCCTTTTGTTCGTCATTCTACAATTGGCACCGCCATGAGCAGCGAGAGACGTAGCTACAGTATCAACGAGAAGCTGGCAGTTCTAGCAGACTACCAGAAAGGCGTGAAAGACAGTGGATTTGCTGCTCTAAGTGCGAAGCGCAACATCCCTGTTGAGACCATAAGAGGATGGCACGAGGTCGAAGATCAATTGAAAGAGGCACTCAAGAATCATCAAGTCGCAACACGTGTCTCCCGACGCTTTCGTCTCAGTGGGGCTGGTCGCAAACCAGCACACTCTGAGTTTGAGGAGAAGCTTTTTCGAATGAGTTTCAGCTCGTAATGCGAAGTGCCTTCGCGTCAAGGACGCATACATTCGTCTGCAGGCCAAAAATATTTATAGATCATGCATGGTGCCGACGCTGCGGCTTCGAGGCTTCGTCAGGTTGGCTCTCCAGGTTCAAACGGCGAAAGAACCTCGTCTCCCGCAGCCAGACAACGTCGCGCTCGCTTCCAGCTGATCCACCTCAGATCTACCGCAAGTTTATTCAGCTTGCGCAGCACCTCATTGAGAAGCACGACATCAAACCTCGTAATATTATCAACATGGACCAAGTACCACGGTACTTTGAGACGGAGCCCAAATCAACTATCACGAAGCGTGGTGCTCGCGAGGTTTTGCTTCGGAAAGGTGGGTCAAGCCACCGGCGCTGTACCGCTACCTTTACGATCACTGGAGAGGGAAAGGTCCTGACCCTCACTTGTTATTCTCGAAGGAAAAGAACAAACCGGTGTGTCCTCCGGGCGTCATGGTCGACGTCAACCCCACTGGCATGTGGAGTGACGCCATTCTCCCGGAGCATGCCCGCCAGGTTGTCTGCGGCAGGATGGAGACGCAGCTGAATCGAGAACCGGTGCTGTACCTCATTGACTCGTACGGCTGTCACGTCAAGCTTGCTAACTCGAAACGACTTGAAGCGTACAACGTCTTTGTACTGGTGGAACCGCCGAATATGACCAACATCCTATAATCACTCGACGTTGCAGTGAACCGAAGCTACCAGAAGTACTACAGAGACCAGTACGATACTTATCTAGGTAGAGCACTGTAAGCCCCTCTGCTACAGACGAAGGCTGGAAACCGAAAGGTGCCTCGCTACTCTACGGTGACGAAGTGGATGTTAGATTGGGTAACTACCAAGACGGCAGCCAGTATCAAGCGGGCGTTTACGCTTTGCGGTCTGGTCCGCAAGCAAACCTTTAAAATGGAAGCTCTTCATCCACCATTCGCGCGCTGCTTGGTGCCGATGTCGACATGGATTGCTGGAACAAGCAGCACAGTCATCTCGCGGGTGCGACGGACAACAGGGAGCAGCTGGATATTCTCTACCTTCCTGCTATTTACTTGGCGATCACACTTCCAGCCTATTCTGTTGCCTTCTGCACGGCATTGGTACACCTCTTCGTGAGTATGTATCTGAGTTAACGAGCTACATGGAGACACTGCCCGACCTACATGGTCTTTGACGGCAACTACTTGGAGGCGATTAGGGGCGGGACAGAAGAACCAGGAGAGCTAGAGCATTATACTGCAGCTCAGATGCACAGTTGGGCCATCGAGGCCACCACTGTTGACAAGAGCAACAACTTACTGCCCAAGTTTTCTTACACGGTAGAAAACCCGATGAAAACAGTGTACCTGGTTCGCTCGGGCTCGTATTTCTCAGTGAAGGTAGATGACTACGTAGTCTAATTCAAAATACATATGCATTAAAAAAAACCTTCAAAAAGAAACTGATTTCCATAAATAAATAAAGGACAGGCAAAACCTCCATATACAACGCAGCCACCGATGAAATAAAGGCCCGTTACAAACACAAATCGTGAGAACTGCATACAGGCGACCTTGAACCCACGCCGGTTGTATAGGTGGGTCAAGCCTAAACAACCAAACCAGATTCCAGTACCCATAAGAATCTGTTTCTTCAAACCTCAGCTATTTGTTCGATGTATAACACATGGGCGTTCTAAACAAATAGACCATATGATCAGCGTTGTATTCGTATACAACACGCATGCCTAATATGCGGTGTAAGACGGTAGCGGGCAACCTCCCTATTAAGCACCTATTAATCAACGTGAAGTAATTCTTCACGAATAGGAAAGACTAGTGAGACTTGGAGTATTGAAACCGGACAAAGGCTCGCAGTGGGTTGCACCAGCATTTGTTATCCGCAAGAAAAATAGATCAGTGCGCTTGCTCTTGGACTTTCGCGTATTTTGAACCGATGTCTTGAACGACAATACTTCTCGTTAAACAAATACAAAATTTGATCCGGGAATTGCCACGACCAGAGTATGTGAGAGTTCAAGATCTAGTTACGGGGTCTATAGTCGCGTGGTTAGCAGAAGAGAGTCGTCCATACACAGCGATTGTATTAGGGAACGACCTAAAAATGAGGAAACGATGCTGACTTCTGAGTAAAGGGCTTTCTGCTCGACTAAAATGAGTTAAGTCATCAAATCGCAATCCCAACGGCGTCGGATACTGCCGGTACTGGTTTCTGCGTAACGTCGAGCTATTAATCTTATAGTCCCTGCGTGGATTCTGCTGCATGTTAACTCAAGATAAATAACGACTGGAAGTTGTGGATGCCACTGTTTCTTTCATGTTTCATTTCAGCACCCCATGTAGTTCATTTCCCTACTCTTTCCTACACACACCTACAGCTTGACGCTTTGTCACGTCCAGTTCAAACACGCACGCTCGGTCCACGTATTCAGCCAGTTCTTCGCGCTCTACATACCTTAGTTAATTGTCCATTCGAGAGCTTCACGGCCCAAGCGAAGACTCGAACCATGTCGTTAGTTCTAGCCTCGGGTTCTTCATCGTCGTTTAATTTTTTTTTTATTGGGAGCACGTTCCAATGCAGTGGGCGCGCAAGAAGGGTGAGGTTAAGTTGTCAACGTGAAGGAAGTGCTGGCTATCATACTACGATATTCGCACAGTGCGCTTTTGGCTCACCACCACTTTTTCTCACAATACGTGCCACAAACTACCTGGTACGGTGGCCCACAAGTCCATTCCCCGCAGGTAGATATTTTATATATTTTCCAGGAAGTCACTATGAGACTAGAAGTGTTGCACCAAATAATAGAAACAGACAGAGGTTTCCTCAGACTTCAGCAGCTTGCATAAACGCTGCACCTGCTGCTCGGAAAGTACTCATAATGTAGTACTTTACTCAGAAGTCAGGGTTAGCAATGCCTTACTAAGATGTCGGCAAAAGTTACTCAAAAATAAGTAGCACCCTTGTATTACCATGGGGAAGTACCGTTGTTGGGAGCTAGTGCGGTACCGTACGAATTCCATGCAGTGACGCAGCAGCGGTTTGGTGATGTTCAGGTTTACCTTGCCGGCATATTGGTCTTGTCGAATAGCTTTGAGGAGCACGTGCGACACCTGCAACCCGTCCCTCTGGCAGGGATGGTATAAAAAGATTCTTCGAATTTTTATTTTGGCCTCGAGAAGCAAAACCAGTCCATTCCTGTCTAAATCGCTCGACAGGTAGTACCGCGGCTTCCCGTTTAATGGCCCCCTCCTTAAAAATTTCAAGTGAGAGGCAGAATGGCTATAGAATAAAAATATTTAAATATTTTTTGTGCCATCCCTGTTCGGGCGGATACAAAATGCCGGATTAGTGGCCAAACGCTACCAAACGCAAGTTTTCATAAAACAAGTTGAATATTTACGTTTATGCATGAGCGCCGAGAAGGAATGACCCATTTCGAAGAAAATCGATGCAAATTTGCAACTCGACCAGCCGAGGAACATCCTGGACCGTAAAATATTTATTGGAATGGTCAACTATCCCCAAACATACGGCGTGGACGATCCGAGACGTTGGCACCACTAACAGCGCTAGCACTATGAAACGACCGTTCCAATGGACACACATTGAGCAGCAAGCAATTGAAAAGACCACAGAGATGGTTGTGCAGCATGTGTTATGGGCATACTATGATTTTGGCCAAACGTTTGATTGTACACGGATGCATCGGCACGTTCTTTGGAAGGGTTTACTTTTCTTTCAACCTCGAATGGGACAGAAGTAGCTGCTGAATTGTTGGTTATCGGCGCAAGCGCACTGGTACGCACCCAATCAGCTCGACTAGACATTGGGGCAGTTACTCCTGGTAGACCCGACCATGCGTCTTGAGCGTTGAAGTTGCCATACTGGAGCCTCGTGGATGTAGGTCTGATATGCATCCGAAGCCCCCCCCCCCATCCGTGCCTTCGGATTATGTCCGCATTGACTTCAACATGGCGAAGTACTGGGACTCATTCAGATCGTAAGGACTGAGTCAATATCCGTTGCGGGTCTATATTGCACCTTTTTGCATCCTATCAGAATCCAACCGTCACGGTATCGGCCGATAGCATTTTTTGTCCGTTGATAGAGCAAATGGGGGTATTCGATGGCAGTTCAAGCGAGGCAACATTGCGCAAAAGAATTCAGCAAAATACTGGACTACGGGTGTTTGATCACTCTTGAGTAGCGGCCGGCAGGTTGATTGCCCTACGTGGTCCGTTTTGTTACCTCTGAGCGTGATACACACAGAAGTCGTTGTCTTGAAGCTCTCACTCTCTCGTGATGCATACGAATCTATAATGACTACATCTTGGACTTACAAGCAGTAGATGTGTCACTTGCCGCGTGATTACAGAAACTCGGCGCCTCGGAGACAAAAGAAGAAGCCCAGTACTACAGCCCACAAACGACGCGGTGCTGGGCGATGGACATGCCTGTGGCGCCTGCGATAACCTTGAGCATCGCTTAGGATACGACAGCATGATGATGTGATTGGACACTTTCTTGGTAGGATGGGCTCATATTGCGGCTGTAGGCGTTGTCGGAATTCGACGACATGCCAATGCCGACACTTGATATGGCTGATATGAGCCCGTACGGTTTTAATTCGGAGAGGGGTGTCCGTGTTGCGCCATGGTCAGTAGCTAACTGCAAAAATAGTAAGTTGTAAGGATTGTCCGGTGGTGTCTGATGCGGAAAACTACTATGCGATCCCGGCTCGTGCGCAGAATTGACTCAAGCTTTTCCAGGTGCTGAGGTAGTGCCGTCGCGATGTGTCGGCGAGTGATCGCCACTGTAAATACGAGAATCGGTTTTTAGATCTTGCGAAACTGAGATGGCGCTTCCTGTTCACACCGCGATGACATTCGGTTAGTCCATTCGCGTAACCCCGTGCTGGACCAAGCCTGAAACCCCAAGTCGTACGTAAATTAGATGATCCTTGAAGGTGCTCGGCCAATATGTGCAAGCCGAACACGAGTTCGGCACACGAAAGCACGCGGATGACCCCTTGCCCGAGAATGTAACATGATGGGTGAAGGTCAATCCACGTGCCTGTCGAGATGTCGTCGATCCAGCAACGCACGTGGATGGATCGTCGGGTTTGGCCTGGCAGTATTTTCCATGACGGGCCTCGTACAGAACGACCAACACGATGCTAAACATTTCGCGAACGTTGGTGCTACAATATGCTATACTCACAGTATTGGGGATTGCCCTCTGTTCGTCAGCATCGAAGCGTATCCGAATGAATTTGTGTATCGCTAGGTATAGTACGGAAGGTCCCGCATTACTGGCATCCATAGGATAGCCCGCGCTGCTGCAATGACCTCGTGCAACAGAGGCAAATCCTTCTCAACTTTCTTGTGGTGCACCGACACAGTTCTCTCATGTGTGTCCCACAACAAGCCAAGCACTGTAAGATTGGTGGACCACGTCGAGAATTTCTGCTCCTTGATCACATGTCGGACTCGCCTGGGTTAAGCGTCTGGGGGCCCTCATGACCGACCAAAACCGAGATAGCGCCGCTCAATTTGCCATAGTATGCCGGAGAGCCTTCCATCCAAAAAGTAATGTCAGATCTATCACCACCATATCATCTTGGCACGAACCTGAGAAGTGAGCGGGCACTTGGGAGGCCACAGTTATTCGACATAATGCGCTTTTGACATCCCCTTTGAGCAGCCGGATGACGCTTCGTAGATGCGTCGCTACGATTCGCAGCGCGATACTCCGAATGCTCTCGTAATCGAGACCCGGAATTTTATCTTGCGAAGAGCAAGCGTTGATTGGGCTTGCACCTGAGTCAGAGCGATCATGTATCAGCAGATCCGCTTTGGTCTGGCTAACATATGTTTTCGGGACACACCCAAATGGGTTTAAGCGAAACTGATATCACCGCAGCGCCACAGATATCACGAGGTAAGTGCCGTTGATAGGGATCCGTTCATTTAGAAAAATCTTTCAAATCAATATAGTATAAAACGTTTTCCTTAGGTGGTCATGCTACGAAAACGTTTAGCAACATGCAACATGCAAATCATGATCTTCACTACGGTAGTATCGCAGTGGGGCTCACATTCCCAAAAGCACACTGTCGACGCACCTCCAGCCTGCGTTTCTACGCTGAGTCGCCCCGAAGCAGCCGAATATAAGGGCTGACTCAGAAACTGCCAAAGCTGCACTAATGGAAGCATCTCTGTCTCGGAGAGGCTGACCAGCAGAGACTCAACTTTGTCAGTCGTTCCAGACTCGGTGGCCGTTGGAAGTTCTGTCAAAAGGAAGGTCGGTTGAGCACTTGATGTCAAAGTGCAAAGTGAGTTGATTTAGGTCCTTAGTTCGCAACCCTGTGCTACCTCTAAGCCTACTGGATATTCCTACTGGATACTGAGTTACCTTAGCCAATCAGCTATTGCCACATAGATACCCATCTTGTATCCATGTGTCCCGTAATCACCACGGCCCAAACAGCGTCCCATCATCAGCGTCCCATCATCACCGTACCGTAATCACAGGAATCATTACGGTGCCACTGAGTGAAGGTCATACCGGTATCTACTGGTATACCGCAGGTAATCGAGGCGTCTTCTTAACAACACTGTCGTGCATGTAAATGGTTTGGAGATGTACGCGCGCTCGAAGGTTTGACGGCGGACGGGAGGGACTTTTGTTGCGACGTATGAGTTGTGAGCAATGCCAACTTGCTGTGCCACGTTTCCCTGCTCCATTCGGTTGCGGCCAGCTGTATTAGAAACTTTGTGATGCCTCTCAACACCTGCCATTGAATCTGGAGCGCTGTAGCCCTTGATGAGCAGCTTAGATAGACCAAGGTAGTCAACCTTGACCTGCGTCCAAATCTTACGCGCCTCGCTCTCCGCCGTATCCGCCCAGCTCTCTCGCAATCCTTCTTCGCGCACCCAAAACTGCAGGAACTCGGTGACGATTCGAGATGCGTGCTCTTCTTGATCGGTATGGCACCAACATAGTGACTCGATTGCCAATCGACACGGCATGTACAGGTCACCATGGCCACTGCCAACAGCCGTCAAATGCAATGGTCGGTAGAATGGGTCACAATAGAAGGCAAGCGCATGCCCGGGAGACCAAATGCGACCCAGCGATAACGCAACTTCTCATGCAGTTCCAAGCGGTCTTCGAAGACTAACTGGTTCTCGACGTGAATGTACACATACAGAAAGCACACATATGCAGTCGCCAGAGTGGAGTATTCGCTTTCCAGCACACCCACACACTTGCAAATGGGACCGAAGGTTGTAATCTCCTTATCCATCTCACGCCAAAGGATCGGATCCATTGCTGTTGCTGCAAACACTCGTGGAAGCTGATACTCTTAATCAATCCGACGCTCGCTTCTTTCGTTCATTACAACAGGAACGATAGCGATCATTGCTCGTTTGGTCTTGTGCAACCGTAAGAACATACAGTTCACACTGCTTCATCACGACGCATAGTAGAGAGCCATTGCGTACTCTTTGCCGACGATGTCTTTCGACAAAGAGGAGTAGATCTTGTTGAGCAGCCCTTGGTTCTTAACCGTCATAGAAACGTATAGAGCTTGAGCAATGCCTGTCTTCACAAGGGATCGTTTAGCAATGTCCTCACAGAAGTTGGTAAGGGCGTGAGCCTCGCACCCGTACGCAAAACCGACAACAAATTCTCGTCCATCAACTAACGACGGACGGCTCGCATCAGTTACACGAATCCGACGCACACGCAAAGACAACCTTCTACCTTAGAATTACGTGCAAGTGTGTAATGACGTCGACGATCTTACGCGTGACCTCCGGCCACGACTCCTTTTTCAAGTCTGACGTTAGATACTCGACGAACCATGCCCGCGGGTCGTGCTTACCGTTAAGTTTAACATGTTTCGTGAGAGGACCTTTGTGGCTCCATCGACATAAATGGTCACTGCAGTCGCTTTTTGGAGCATATGGTTCATTTTCATCATTGCGTCTTGGTAGTTTCTTGCAAGCAGATGAGTCGATATAGCATCCGACGACGGAAGCGTCCACTGAGGCGAGATCATGTCGAAAACTGCACACCAGATAGGGTCGTCAAAACGGCCAAACGACGTGCCAGTCTGGTGCAGCGCAGCTGCAAAGGCTTCATCGAGAGTTTCGCGCTCCTCATGGCTTAGACGAGGGGTGACCCTAGCGCTGAGTTGACCTGCTACAGTCGAACGGTCAGCACTTGGACCGCTATCATTGAGCGACTCAGCGAGGCGTCCGACAGAAGCTGGCACACAGTGGCATAGGTTGTCATGTTTGCCACATAAGCGGACACATTATCCTTACAATGATTGCATCGAACTCGTCGGCACTTGAACGATCCCTTGTGCTGCTCCGTAAAAGGATCCAGATATGGTCGCACTTGTGCGGCATTCTTGCTTGTCTGCTTAAAAGTAATTTGCAGAATGAAGTGCATAACTACATCACACTTGCGTCTATACAGCTACCAAAAGAAGTCTATCCTCCAGACTGGCTAAGAGTGGCGTGTCCACCCAGAACAGAACGAACAATTTCTCACGGTCATGAGGTATAGCAACATCAGCCACTACGACAGGTACGAAGAGCATCATACGCATCCACTACGACCGCTAGTATATGCATACCAGCCTGTACCAGAGGGGGTTGTCGTTGCGAACTAACACTGTGTCAGGCGCGCTTGTCGGTCCGTGGACTTTCTGGTAACGCCCGGGTTACCAGCCTCCTCGAGAGAATCATCAGTCATCCTTGCTTCCTTTCTACTTGTTTCCTTGCTTCCTGGCTGGAGAATCTTTCTGTCGAGTCAGGGGGGAGGGAGGGGGCAGTTCGTAAGAAAAGTTAGATTAAAAGCTCCATGCTTCCAACGTAAAATGTGCTGGTGTTAATTAAGGCAATATTATTGCACGAATCCAACCCGTCCTCAAGAGTATTAATCAGTATTTACCAATCGCTAAGCAGGCGGGAAATGACTAAAAATTGGTTTTACGAAAACATAAACGTATTTGTTTTACAAAACAGGCTTTGCATTTTAGTATGGAAATTCGATCCTACCATTTCAAATATAAAGTGACTGGGCAGAAGGGTTAAGCACTAAAGCCGTAAAGAGTATGATCTTGTCGCTTGAGCGCGAACAGAATATTCATCGTTGTGATCGTCTTGCGGTTCGCATGTCGCGTGTAGACGTCAGCGTCCTGAACAAGATGTCGGGCCAAACCTTTCCGCACCACACGAGTCTCTTCATAGACGAGGGCGGACATCTGAGTATGTACCTGGAAGCTCGAAGTGGACGTTGGCCTCGATACTACGAGTCGTGCCACGTTTGATCACGTATGCGTTGGGCACTTAAAACCGCCGAATCGAGCATGCGTCGGAAGCCTTCGTTTCTTCGATCTCATTATTTCTCTTAGGCTTCTTGAAGCTTCCTTTCTGTTTTGGTCTGCCCGAAGGACGACTTGCTGGATTAAGATCCACAACATTCTTCTTGTCAGGCGTGATCAGGTTTTGTAGAGTTTTATCTTCACGCATGCCGTCCATTTGCAGTTTCTTTTGGTCGGACGTGCCATAGTAGATCTCTTCGCCGAATCGAACACCGGTGTGGTTCCCTATTCGACCACTGACACTTGAACTGAATGATGGACTATCATTGCTAACAGGGTCCGATACGGTCTGTGGGTTGGTGAAATCATCACCACTTGAATTGGTGGTAAACTCACCGAGCTCACCAGCGCCACCAACACTTTCACTTGTGGGGCTATCGCTTCGCGCCGTGGTATCACCTACTAACGCCTGGACTGGGGGATCTTCATCATCACGAACCAAACGTTCTAGCCCTACAAGTGATCACGCCATTTTCGAACCCGCACTTCCCTTTATCGACAACACTCTCCGCAATACGCTGCCAAACCGTAAAGACTGCCCGGTATTTCTCGTTGTGTGGCAACACAAGCTTTGCATTTGCAACTTCTACATTATCCACAGAAAACACGGGCGTCACTGCATCTTCTGCGCCAGATTCTCCGTTATCGCTCTCGCTGCAATCGTCTGCAATCGACCATCGCTCGGGAATTGCGTCAAAATGAATAACGGGACGAAAAGGCGTATCTTCATGACGCAAGAACACAATGAACCTACACGAAAGTAGAAGGGTTTGATTGAACATGCAGCTGCAGTTGTAGACTCCGAGCTCACCTGAAGGCAATGGCATATACCGCGTTAGAATTGGCGACGCCACCGAGATGGTGGCGCAGTGTATTGCATTACTTGCCTAGACTGAACGCAAATCACCTCAATACACTACCGAAGGCTACGTAGTCTGCCGGGAATCCGGCAATGCACTCGACAAGCGAATGTGTTGTAATTGTTGTTTCGGAGTATGTGCTGCCGTTGTTGCAGTCACGTTTGTTGGTCCTGTGGCAATGTCAGCTTTCAAAAAGAGACCAGTACCTGGAAACCTCCGCACCAGATCAGTGAATGTTGGTCGTTATAATTGTCTGCTAGTCTGAGAATCCATGGCAATATTTGCCAGTTTGTCAGCTGCCTTATTATGGTGACGGTAATGATAACTCCAGGTCTGGATTTGGTAGATATTGGCTAGGCGCATACACTGTGTATGCAAGCATGACAGTCGCTTGCTTTTGGGTGGCCGACGGTCCTTCATCATATCGATGAGAAGCATGATGTCTCCAATCACGTGCAACCCCCTGGTGTTGTGAAGTGAGACGTATCGTAGCGCGGTCAGCAGCCCCGTAAACTCTGCCGTATTGTTCGTCGTGCGTTGAGAGCCACTTTAGAATTGCAACTTCATGATGCATGTCATTAATAGGTTAGGTTTACCGCGTATTGACTCGACGATGTATGGCTTGTCAAAGTAACGATTGACGGCGCTTTCTCGCCTGCTTCAACAGCGTAATCAGCCTCTTTGCTGGTCATGTATTGCTTTTCCACCAGATCACACGCGTAGTAAGTAGCAATCTTCGCAAGGATTTGGAGCTCTTCCTCTTACTGATTATTGTAGCGAAACCCAACACGCTTGGTCTTGATGTGATACTTATCTTCAGCGGTCTGTTGAAGGAAAAGAAGTTGGCCGATACACTTGTCCATGGGCATGTGGCGATTGAGAATATATTTGGCTGCTCCCAGCTGGTTGTTCGTGTTGTTATCCAAATGAGGGATACTCCCGCACAAGAATGCACACCACAACGGCTTGCAGCCCAACCAATGTGCCTCCAGGTATTCGTAGAAAGCCGGCTTGCCATTGCACAGCACTTGAATGACTTGTAAGTACTTCTCTGGTCCACCCAAGAATGGCCATTTCGCTTTTACCCTCATTTTGATGTGGTACACACATTATCATGTGATTGGATATAAACATGATTTGGCCTTGACTATTGGACAAAATCATTGCGATGTGCAAACAACAGCTCGAAAAACCTAAAAATAAGTTCTCGCACAGCGTCTCCAAGCGGCTCTATGCAGTTTACACAAGTAGGAAATCATCTCCAAATTACAATGATACCTTTCAAATTTAATACCACTAAAAATTGACGCTTTTACGAGAAAAACTAATTATATCCAAAATTGCCTTCAGCGAAGAAGCTATAAATTATTGGTTATAGTTTCAGAAAAATCGCCAATAGCATCACAAAACGGGCTGGCACTCAGCTTTATTTTGCGGTAAGCCTTGCCTCTGAAAAAAAATTATGAGATGTTATGTCCACAAAGGAGAAATGGCCATTTTTAGGTGGACCAGAGAAGTAGCGATTAAAATCTCATTCTTCAGCGGTCCGCACCATCGTCGTGATCAAATTCTTGATGTGAGTATTCTCAAGCGATGTGAACCCCTATTGTTGATCTCGCGTTTGATATAGGCGAGAACGTGAAATGGCACAGGATCATTGTGACGACCGGCAGCTCCTCAGCTAAAACACCAAGATCTGTAAAGTCTTTGTCGATAATCACCACGTCAACCCACGCTGCATTATTCTGTTTAAATGCCTTGAACTCACACTTCATGTTAAGCTTGATTTCTCCGTCGATCAAGGCATGCTGTGCAAATGATCCGCTGCCAAATGTGTCCGTCACCACGAAACTAAACAAATGGTATCTTCAAGCATTAAAGCTTTTCAAACAACAGGAAATAATTGGTGAATATACAACCAAACACTAGTATGTTGGTGAACAAGTCACCTCCTCGTCAACTAGAGCAACCCAGTAAACTCGTCATACCTGTTAATGTTTGTGCCAAGTGTGGCATTCATACAGAGTGCCTCAGGAAATTTTCGGGTCATCCTTCTCGTATGCGCCGTCTGGAAAATGATACAACTTCTCAGATCTGTTGCAGGATCGCAGAAGACGTTCACTGAATGTTCAGGACCTTTACAGTAACTCTGAAACACGGACATTGTTATCGGGTGAAGTGTATGGCATGCGCCGCATCTGCGTAATCCTGTTTCCCACATCCTTGAGCTGAATTGGTTTACCGGACACTTCTTCTAAGTAACGCGGAATCATTTTAGCGCTTGGACCCGCCTGTAAAACGCAGACAAAGTCAGCAATGTCGGCGTGTATTGTGTGCTGCATAAAGTGATAACGTACCCTGCCACATCGTTTTGGCGATCCTCTTGATGCCTGGAGATTCAAACTTGCGAGTTTCAGCGTACGGTTGTACTCGTCGGGGCAAACGCTGTGATTATGCGTTAAATTGTGCGTTTTGATTCGAACCGTGTACGCGCCACCTTTGACTTGCGACAGCAGTGTGTTCAGTCTCGCCTTGCACCCTATCGTCCTTACTGTATGATTCGCCCATCTTCCCTGTCCGCGAGGATTGAAATCCCAACAGCGAGTGCAGATGAAGGTCTTCGAGCAGAATTCCAACTTCTCATCGTACAACACAGGCTTGTTCCTTGATATAGCGGCTCGTTTAGTTTCGATCTCGGTTTCGCTCGCGAATGGAGTCGCTCGCCCGCAGCTTGTAGATCTGATGCGTCTCTTTCTGATATCTAGAGCACGCAGTAGGTGTTACAATCCATATAAATAATATAGCACGCTGCACACCTTATTGAACCTCTACGTCGAGTATCACTATCTCCGATACTTTTATTTATTAATTGCACCAGCACATACATACACAGCGAATGCATTCACTAAATAAGCATTTATATATCCAAGATAGAATCGCGTTAATCTATCTCGAGTATTGCTACAGGAGCAGCAATTTGTGCAGCTAATTTGCCCTTTACAAGACAGCGTAGCAGGTATGCACGGAAATCGTGATTTTTGAAAACTTGGTATATTCGTCTTCTGCTTTAATAACTGCAGGATTATACCCTATCGCAGAGCACTTTCGTTAGGGCTAAAGTATTCTATAAACGGATCCGTGAGGGAGAGCTGGGGTAAGCTTTCACTTGAGTAACAGCAACGGAGCGTTGGTGGATTTTGGATTTTGAGCGTTGGATGCCAACGAGCATGTAAGAGCCTCGTCGAGGATTGTTACGTGAATGGAGCACGAATGTCGCTTCTCAATTAGTGTGGCACAAATGTTGTTCTTGTCCGACTGGGTCAACATTCACCTTATTGGAATAAAGTCTCACGATTGATTCAGTTTGCAGTCGTTCTACCTATGGTTTGTTAAGTACATAAGTTTCAAAATATTACAAAACTATCCATTCATGTATTTATACAGGATTGCCGATCCGGGTAAGAACTCTGGACTCCGGATATAAATATCCAGAGAACAACAACATTAACGTATGGTTAGGGCTAGGTTAGGCTTTCGTCATTTTTCATATAAATGTCAAGATGTCCAGCCTAGGGGCCACTATTGCGGTAGGCAAAGTACGGCAAGCTTTATTGCTAATACCGCTATCCCAGATCCTGTATGACATGGAAGCGAACACTACTGTACATGTATCTAGGACATCTAAACGACGAGGTACGCATCTTGGAGACGCTTGCGATCGTCAGAAACACTCATCAGAGTCACGGGCCGCTGAATGGTCTGCAGATGTACCACTTCAAGCAAAGATCGACAAAGCAGTACATGTACCAATCCATTTTTGTGTCCGTCGTCATCTTCAACTTGTGTACCATGTCACAGATGCTGCTTCGATGCAACTCTCGCATTCCTTGATTTGCTTCGTGGGCCTCCGACCGACGTCGTTTGGTCTGCAATTGGATCATGACCGTACCAATCGACAGCATCAGTGTATCGCCGACTACTTATCGAAGCCCATGCTAGGTCTCGAATCCGGCCACGCACTGATGGATCAGGGTGAGGCTGCTTTTCACGACTTCGTCGCGCAACAACTCGAACCGGCACTCGGACGCGCACTCCCACAGATGGAGGTGCGATGCAAGGACCTCTCCGTCATCGCCGAGGTCCCCATCATTGAGCAGAAGGCGAGCACAGCCATATCCGAGCTGCCTTCCGTCTACAACAGCCTCAAGCACATGGTACGCAAGCCCACGGCCACCAGACACGTGCTCAATCAGGTAGATGCCGTGTTCGAGCCAGGTACCATCACGCTGGTGCTCGGCCAACCCGGGTCGGGCAAGACGTCACTCATGAAGGTGCTAAGCGGTCAGTTCCCGATGGGGAAGACCATCACGATGGAGGGCGACATCTCGTACAACGGGCGGACGTGGAAGGAGTTGCTCCCGAAGCTGCCACAACTCGCGGCGTACGTTCTTCCCTACCGCCGCAGCGGAATCCGTGGTCTTCGGGACACTCGTGTACTGGATGTGTGGCTTCATCACGGAGGCAGGATACTATCTGCTGTTCTTGCTCTGTATGATCCTGACCAATCTCGCACTATGCGCGTGGTTCTTCACGCTGACGGCCATGTCGCCAAATTTCAACATCGCCAAACCCATCTCCACGTTCTACGTCGTCTTTGCAGGATTCGTGGTGCCCAAGAACCAACTTCCCGGTTTTCTCGTCTGGATCTACTGGATAAACCCGGTTTCTTGGTGTTTGCGGACGCCAGCTGTGAGTCAATATCGTTCACCAAAGTTCGACGCGTGCGTGTACGATGGCGAAGACTACTGCTCACAATACAACATGACCATGGGCGAGTATTCGCTGTCTCTGTACGATGTACCCTCCGGCACGTTGTGGGTTTGGACCGAAGTGTTGTACTTGGCATCCTCAATTGTTTTCTTCGTGGTAGTCGGAAGCTTCATCCTCGAGTACAAGCGCTACGACGTCCCTGAACTTACAGTAGCAGTTGTTGCAAGCATCGACGAACATAAGCAGAGTATGAAAGAACCTCGGCCGACCAAGGAACAACGCGAAGACATTACCAGTTATGTCGAGGTCGTAACACCACGAGCAGCATCTAATGCGCCAGCATCACAAGATAGCCCAACGAACATGATAGTCGTGGATCTCCAGCAGCAGGCAAGGTTCGTTCCAGTCACATTGGCCTTCAAAGATCTTTGGTATTCCGTGCCCGTGCCTCACCACAAACACGAGACCATCGATCTGCTCCAGGGGATCAGTGGGTACGCGTTACTGGGAACAATGACGGCACTCATGGGATCGTCTGGTGCTGGTAAAACGACATTGATGGACGTGATCGCCGGCCGCAAGACAGGAGGCACCATCAAGGGTGATATTCTGCTGAACGGCTATCCTGCGACGGAGCTCGCGATCCGCCGGTGCACCGGGTACTGCGAGCAGCAGGATATCCATTCGGAAGGAGCCACAATCTGAGAGGCGCTCACCTTCAGCGCTTTCCTTCGCCAAGATAGTAAAGTGCCAGAACTTGCCAAACTCGCGTCTGTCGAAGAGTGTTTGGACCTGCTGGATATGCGCACCATAGCCGACCAGATCATCCGTGGTCGCTCACAGGAGCAGATGAAGCGCTTGACCATTGGCGTAGAACTTGCAGCACAGCACAGTGTGCTGAACCTACGACTGGGCTAGACGCTCACTGTGCCAAGGTCATCATGGACGGTGTACGCAAGGTGGCTGACAGCGGCCGCACCGTCGTGTGCACGATCCATCAACCGTCATTGGACGTCTTTTTCCTGTTCGACAGTCTGCTGCTGCTGAAGCGCGGCGGAGAGATGGTTTTCTTCGGTGAGCTGGACAATGCACAGCCGGACGATCGGGAGTGTGGGCATTTCATCGACTACTTCGAGGCTATTCCGGAGGTTGCTTGTTTACCCGAGGGTCAAAACCCGGCGACGTGGATGCTGGAGTGCGTTGATGCAGGTGTTGCTGGTTCGGGTGAGAAGCCGATGACAATCGCTGCTTCGAATGTAGACTTTGTGCAGCATTTCCGTGAGAGTACGGAGCTGGCGGCTCTTCTGCGTGGTCTTGACCAGCCAGGCGTAACAAGACCAGCTCCTGACAAGTTGCCCGAGTTGATATTCACGAGCAAGCGTGCCGCCAGCCAGTTAACACAGCTACGCATGCTGATTGATCGGTTCTTGACCATCTACTGGCGCACGCCCTCGTACAACCTGACGCGCTTCACGATAGCATACGGCCTTGCTGTGGTATTGGGCTGGTGCTTGTCAACGGTGAATACACGACGTACCAAGGAATCAACTCGGCAGTAGGCGTAATCTTCATGACCGCGTTGTATCAAAAGCTTCTTACGTCGGGTGCCTGCCATTCACAGCTAAGGAGCGCGTCTCGTAGTACCGCGAGCGAGACCCACAGACGTACAGTGCCCTTTGGTACTTCGTCGGTGCTACCGTTGCAGAGATCCCGTTCGTGTTTGCTAGTGGCCTCATCTTCACGGTCATCTTCTGCCCTCTGATGGGCGTCGGGTCGTTTGGAACTGCAGTGCTCTACTGGATCAACGTCTCACTTTTCGTGCTGATGGAGACGTATTTGGGCCAAATGTTTATCTACGCGCTGCCGACTGTGGAGGTGGCGGCGGTCATGGGCGTGCTCATCAACGCCATCTTCCTGCTGTTTGCGGGCTTCAATCCACCTGCGGGCTCCATCCCGACCGGGTACATCTGGGTCTACTACCTCACGCCTCACCGATACTCGACGGCTATCCTCATCGCGCTCTTATTCGGTGACTGCCTCGTGGATCCGACGTATGATGAAGCAGCAGAGTCGTACAGTAACGTTGGCTCTCAAGTTGGCTGCCAACCGCTGCAGAATGCTCCGCTGTCTATCGGTCACACCACAGTGAAGGAGTACATTGCAGACGTCTTCAAGATCAAGCACGACGACATCTGGAGCAACTTCGGCTACGTTTTCCTCTACATCGCCGCCATCCGCGTGATTTCGCTTCTGTCGCTCCGATACCTCAATCACCAGAAGCGGTAAGCTTAGAACAGATATACAGCTCCGTTGTCATTACTTTTGCCTCCAGGACAACCGAGCAATTATCTTGCAGATCGACCCGAACACGAAACCAGTCAAGCAATCGAACGTCAGATGTCATTGCTTCAAGCTGCAAACGGGTGCTAGCCATTTACATTCAAGAAAATGCGAGCCTCTGCTTTCTACCGCTCCATATTCCACATCAATCTTTACTGGCGCCTTTCACTTGGCACTTAGACAGTCATGTCCACGTCCTCATCCTCTTCCTCTTCCGGCTTGGCAAAACTTGAAAGCGCTGGAGCATGCAGCAGCAGCGACGACGGTAGTCTCTGCGGATTGGACTCTGGGTCGAAGTGGTCCGTGTCGTACATGCTCAGCCACTCCTTCAGCGCGCCGCGCAGCGTTTCGATCTCTCCGTACTGCGTCACAATTCCCCGTTCGTGACACGCGAACTCGAGCTCACCCAGCGTCAAGTCGTCGATGCCCTCCTTCAGCAATTGCTGGTCGTCCACACCGAGCTCCTCCATCCTTTTATCCAGTCTCTTCTGCAGCTGCGACTGCATGAGCAGCTTGTTCAGCACGGCAAAGCTCGGAAACACCGCCGAGCCTTCGGCCAGCACATGGACATGTTTGCTCGGCAGCTGCTGGAGGGCCGCGGCGCCCTCAAAGAACGGCGTGAGCTCGGCCACTTGTGTCGGACGTAGGCTGCCGCCACTCTCTGCCTTGGACAGCGTGTCGTCCTTGTGCTCGATCTGTAGCAGCAGCTGCACCAGCTGCGGGTACGTCTTGGCCCTGGCCTCCGCGTCCTCCCGTAAGAACTGCGTCTTCTGGTCGGACCGCCAGAACTGCCAGGGCAGCAGCTGCTTGGGGAACTGGTAGCCGAGCAGAGGCGCCGCGTAGCCCAGCAGGGGCACGCAGAAGAAGGCCAGCAGGGGCAACGACTTGAGCAGGTCTCGGTGCGCCTGGCGCAGCAGCAGCATCTCGCGACGAGTGAGGACGGCGGCATGTCCCTTGGACTTCTGCACGCGGCGACGCAGCGCCCAGGCCTGCTTGTTCTCGAGGTACAGACCCTTGGAGCCGGCCACGAACGGCTGCAGCCACTTCTGCAGCTTCTGGTAGAGCGAGAGCTCCTTCGGCGCGGAACTCAAGCAGCGTGCAGCAGAGGGCGAAGGCAGCAGAGCAGGGAGGAGCAAGCGGCCGGCAGTGGCCACACGTTGCCCACGCGCGCGTACTGCGAGAGCGGAAGATAGCATACCCGAGGAGAAGATGAAGATGCTGGACTGACCTGTCACATGAAGATACCCCACGGATATACTTAACCTTTGAATGTTCGTGATAGCGTAACTTTAGCGCAACTTAGAGCTAGCGTCACATAATGTTTTAAACAATCTACAGACTAATCTACCGACTTGGGTCTTGCACACAAAGAGGATCTTCACATACACAAGGCAAGGGGGAGAAATCTACAGCAGCAGGCATGGCGACGACGCAGCAGGACGTGGAGATGACGGAGTCCGAGCAGGTGCATCCGCTGCAGACGCAGTTCGACGACGCCGAGGATGTTGTGGCCGCGCTGGTGGCCAACGCGTCACCCGACGCAGCCATCCAGGCCTTCCAAACCATCCTCTCCTACGGTACACGTCGACTATTATTTATTTTCCTTAATAATAATGTGTCTAATGCTATTATTGCTTGCTTGTTTGCTGCAGCCGAGGAGGACGCGGCGCTGGAGCAGGTGCAGCGCGTGAAGGAGCACTCGATCTACAAGCTGGCACAGCTGTACATCCAGTTCGGCCGCGAGAAGGAGCTGGCCACGCTGCTGCAGTCGCTGCGGCCCTTCTTCGCCACGCTGGCCCGCGCCAAGACCGGCAAGATCGGTGCGGCCTGCAGACAATAGTTTATTAGTTTACTTGGCGAAAAGGCTGACACTACTATGATGATGTCGCTCTGCAGTGCGCACGGTGATCGACATGGTGGCCAAGGTGAAGGTGCTGGATGCCGAGAAGGCGCTGCAGCTGCAGGCGGACCTCTGTCTGGACTCGATCGAGTGGTGCAAGCAGGAGAAGCACACGTTCCTGCGCCAGCGCGTGGAGGCGCGTCTGGCCTCCATCTACTTCCAGCAGGAGAAGTTTCAGCCGGCGCTGGACCTCATCACAGAGCTGCTGCGCGAGATCAAGAAGCTTGACGACAAGCAGCTGCTGGTGGAGATCCACCTCGTGGAGAGCAAGCTGCACCACGCGCTGCGCAATGTGCCCAAGGCCAAGGCTGCTCTGACGGCGGCGCGTAGCATCTCGAACACGATCTACGTGGTGCCACGCACGCAGGCACAGATCGACCAGATGTCGGGCATCCTCCACGCGGAGGAGCGTGACTACAAGACGGCGTACTCGTACTTCTTCGAGGCGTTCGAGGCCCTGGCGACGCTGGATGAGGTGGAGGGACTCAAGTGCCTCAAGTACATGCTGCTCGCGAAGATCGCCAGCGGCGGCGCGAGCGAGGTGAACCTCATCATTAACAGCAAGCAGGCGATGAAGTATATTGGCATCGATCTGGAGGCAATGCAGGCGGTGGCCAAGGCGCACGAACAGCGCTCTCTCGAGCAGTTTGAAGCCGCCACGAAGAAATACGCACCTCGTACGTTGACACGCGAAAACATGCCTTGGTAAGTTGGCCAGAGGTCTAATTTGTGATGTTGCCATTTACAGAGCTTGTGGAGGACGCACTGATCAAGAACCACCTGGGCAAGCTGTACGAACAACTTCTTGAAAGCAACCTGATCAAGATTATCCAGCCCTTCTCGTGTGTTGAGATTGCCCACGTTGCCAAGCTGATAAAGCTGCCGCTGCCGCAGATCGAGTTGAAGTGAGGACTGTTTGCGGGGTTATCTGCTTGTGTGCAATCTTATTAACATGTCTTGTCTGGAATTGTGCTTTTGTAGGTTGTCGCAAATGATCCTGGACCACAAGTTCCACGGCATTTTGGACCAGGGCAAGGGACAGTTGATCGTCTACGACAGCCCCACTGAGGATGTACGTTGCAGTACTTTTGCTTGTTTGCGAAGGATGTGAAGTGTGCTTACTTGTCGTTCCTTTTGTTGTGCTACCATTTTGTTTAGAAAACATATACCTCTGGCCTCGGTGTCATCGAAAACGTCGGAAACATTGTAGACAACCTGTTCCGGCGCGCCGATAAGCTGCACGCATAAGCGCAAAACGAGCGATATACTTGCAGACACATGAGCTCCGATCAACATTAATGTTGTTAGCGACAAGAACGGGTACTGATGCTAAAGAAAGCACAGAAAGATGAAACCACGAACAATTCAACGAGTGCAAACCAACTTATACTACGTAGTATTTCTTTAACGAAACCGGTGGTACGGCCCACATGCGACGAGAGTGCTCCTTCTGGTCTCAGGCGTGCCATCGTCATTATCATTCGGAGTGAAGATGGCCAAATCGTTAGGTGAGGCCATCATGACCTTGTAGTTCTTCATATCGCTCATCACGTAGGTAGAGCGCGCGGACTCCTTGGCCTTCACGGCGTCTTTCATCATTTTCCGGCGGTGACGAATAGACATAACAATGAAGACCACAATCGTGAGGAACACCACGATGCCCAGCACGATGAAAGCCGCGTAGAGTGGCGGGCCGAACGTAACCTCGGAGGCATCTTCTCCGTTGGCTGTTGTAGCTCCCAGCTGGAATGTACAGCGCGGGCCACCCCAGAACTCGTTAGTGCATTCACAGCGGTTCGTGTCGGCGTTGCATATACCTGTGTGGAAAGTGTATTGCACACTGAACGGAATGGTGCAGTCCGTGTAGTCACGACACGGAGCACCACCATTTACCTCGACGAGCTGGTTGTCCCCGTCGACGTAGTCGGACAGGTTATCGAGAATCCACTGCCGCGTTGGGTGCGACGCGGGGTCGCACTCGTGCACCATGGTGGATGTGTCTTGATACACTCGCACGTAGTCGATTTTCATGTACAGCGGGAAGGAATCGCAGATGTAGTTGGCTTCCTTATCCTCGCCATCTCCGCGACATGGTTGGCCAGGGTTGGGCGGGTACGTGCCCCATGCTGCTGACAGCGCTACGTTGAGGATAATGTACGATGGTTCCTCGGGGAAAGTGAGTCGCGGATTGGGCTTGCTTCCACCCTGCGGCGTGTTGACCACGGCTTCAGCCGGGATCTCGAAGATAGGGTGGCCGTCGATCATCCAGCGAAGATATCCATTATCACCCGTGACCCATTCAAGCTGGTACTCGACGTAGTCGTAGTAGGCTCCCATGTGGATGCCCCAATTAGCGGAGAGAGCATCCATCTGATAGTCATAAGCGTCTATGGTGTTGGTCTTCGGCGTCGAATCATTGCGGGGCTCGGAGCAGCGGCTGTCCTGGTTGTCAGGGTCACATAGGAACACACCCTGGTAGCCGTTCATCTCAGGAAAGCACGTGCCGTTGGAGTTGATGTTCCAGTGGCCCATCGACCTGTCCCCATCGATGTAGTCCATGTCACCTTGCACGTCATTTGACGCTGGGCAGTAAAGTAGATTGCACGTATTCGCCGTGATGTTCTCCATACCCGCCACGACACGCGAATACAACTGCGTATCGTTGCCATCCACGACACAGTAGTTGTTGGAAGCGTAGCGAAGACCTTGGTACCAGCTCTGGTGGCCACGCTCCTCGTAGTACTCTGTGGGAACACCCGGCAAGTTGGCACCGATAGTGGCGCACGCCTGGCTGTACATGCAGTAGCTATAGTCACCAAGAGTCTCGTTGAAGGCCGCGCGACGGTAGTCTGCAGGCATCCCCGGTGCGATCTGGATCGAAGACGAGATAGCCACGCCACCACCTTCCAGCAGGTCGATTTCGACAGCACCGCGGCCCTGGTTCGGGTTCAAGCCGTGTCCAGGGTCGGAATCACACGCACTGATACGCTGATTGCTCGAGTTGAAGACGGTCTCGTTGCACTCGTTGTACGAGAATGGCCACATGCGGGCCGTCGAAGGTGAGAACAGCGCTCGGCCAAGGTTCCCCATGAGCCAGATACCCGGCCACGTCGGGTAGAACTGTGTATTCTCAGCACGCGCGCTGTTGCCGTTGCCTAGGTCCGGGTTGCCGCTGTCGTTGCCTAGCACAGCGGGCAACTTGGCACGCACCTCCAACATGCCGCCTTGGAAGCAGAACTTGTTCCAGGTTTGCAGCATACCCGATCGGTAGTACTGTCAAGCAAGCACAACAATGAAAGGCGAAGAGAACGTTAGCAACTGACTCAGCAATGAGGAACTACATGCAGTGTTCACCGCAGCAAGACGTACGAAGGTGGAGTTCTGGTAGCCCGGTGGTCGCAGGTAATTGTTCCAGACGGTGATGTTGTTGACCTCGTCGATGGACTTGATCTGCAGGTAGCACAGTCCTTCCTCATCGTCGTCACACACGACTGAAGTCATGTCGTGCGAGTAGAGCTGCAACGCATCGTTGGTGCCGTCGGGCATCTCCAGCGACGTCCACAGGTGATCCGACCCCGCCGAGAAGTTGCGGCTCACGTCACCGAACTCGTCGCTCATGACGAGCTCCCAAGTGTCTCCGCGCGACGTCACGTACGTCCGAACATCGTCAGGCGTGTCCGGGTCCACCCACGGCCGGATGCCCGAGCGGGTCTCGAGTTTGACCAGACTGCGGTCCGTGGCGGTGCTGCTGCCGCTTCCACTGCCGCTGCTGCCGCTGTCACTGCTGCTCGCTTCGACTACTGCAAGAGCTGCAACGCCCATCCAGAGCGAGTTGCGCAGCCAAGACGCCGTCATCCTAGTGATATTCGCTACCAGTACCGAGAGTCGATAGCTCTACTCGTGAACAAGTTGTGAGCTGTCGGTGCTTGTGAGAAAATCCACAAGTGGTAGGCTGCAGGTCATGGAGCGTGGAGGCAGGCCGAGGTTTCTGTGTGCGTCAAGAGCGGAGCCGGTCCCACCGCCCCCCATCGTGAGTGCCGTGGTGTCGTCACCCAGCACACTGATCCGCTTTACTATCGGAAATTTAAGAAGCAGATTAAGGCTCGCCTTTCGTGAGCGATCGTGAAAGATCCGAAGCGAAATTCTATACAGAGGCTTCAGGTCTCTCTACACGACGGAGCGGCCGAGCACACATGTATCTCCGACGGAGAGATCACTCCATATTGCCACAGGCAAATAGAGTGCAACAACAAACACCGAGAATTAGCATTTCATTGAAGGGAGTTGAAATATTTTGCTGGACGCCAATGCGCCCCTCTACACGTCTCTAGCCGACCGACGCTATGATGGTGAGCCGGGTGACCGCCTGCACTGCAGGCTGCCGTGCTCGGGGCGATGCCCTCAATACTTTGGGAGGCTCAAGCCTCGAGGAGGTTTGTTTCTTGCTGTCAGAGCGCCTCGCACTCGTCAAACAGCAGGAAACCTGCTGCAGGATCCGTTTGGACGGCAAGCGCGTCAAGTCTTTGCAAACCACCCGATTTCTCGCAAGGACACAGTAATTCAGCAGTCAGCACTATGATATCTCGCTGATCGCACGAGGGACAGAAATCGACGAGGGCGGACGATCGTGCCAACGGTACAGTAGTCACCGCAGGCCGCCTGAATCATAGCCTGGCAAACGTGCACGGTTGACTGGCATCTCGTTCGCAGACTTTTGCCGCCCATTACACGATTTTCGGTGTGCTATAATAGCTCCGTGGCGCCAGACCGGCGAGCACCTGGACTTCCGCAAACAAGAAGTCCCGCAGTCGCCAGAACAGAAGCAACAACTCACTTGAGGACAGGACCCGTGCCGCATGCATAAGTAATTGTCAGGCAAGAAATCGCTCTCTTGCACCGCACGTCGTGAAACGTCAAGTGGTCGGCACCAACCGGATGTAGCGCATCAATTTGCCTTAAATGGCCGCGGCAAGTCTGTTTTTCATCGTCTGTCCACTTGCAGATTCTAGTAGATGTATACTACTCGACGGAGCGACCTCAGTGGAACTGTTGTGGACGAGAATGTCTGGTGGAAGGGCGGTCGACTTCCCGGTCGCAGTTTTCAGTCGCTGGCGTTTCACCGTCGAGCACCTTGACGTGGTCACCCGCCCCAGCGAGATCGGGGCGGCCACCTGAACTGACGTTAGTTCATGCTTCCTAGATCCCGCAACGTTGACCTGTACCACGTGAAGTATCGTTCCGGTTGGCAACTCGAACAAGGTGTTGTCGCCCGTAGGTGGCGTGGGAGCCACGATACCATCGGCGTCGTTACCAACGACGCCGATCTTCCGTCCATAAGGCGACGGAGCGCTCCGCTTTCGAAGGTTGAGACCGCGTCACGGTTCATTGGTATCGCTACGAAGAGAATTGGAAGGAGCGATGCAAGTTGAAGTTGCTAAAAAGTCAAACCGCTCTTCACCTGTTTATTCGTAGATGCTTCTCAACTGAATATCTACGGTACTCTTACCCTTACGCCGTCAGTGACGGGGGTAACTCATACAAACTCCAAGTGCATCCATCAGCTGGAAAGATGATTGGCCCCTCGAACCATGCCTCGAATCTCGCGCTCGAATCTCGAGCCTCAACCTAGTTCGTCCATCATTTGTTCAATGTTCGCGTCCAGAGTGTCGATTGCGCTGCGCCGTGCGGCGTCGACGGCCACTCGCCGGCCATCGGCGCACCTCCAGGCTGCGCGTACACGACGCAGTTCTGCTTCTACCCCACAGCATTTGCGCGCGTTCTCGCAAGTGACGTTCACATTCGTGGACGGCGAGGGAGAGAGCACGATGGTGACAGCCGAGGAGGGCCAGTCGCTGCTGGACGTGGCGCACGAACACGACGTGGAGCTGGAGGGCGCGTGCGGCGGAGAGCTGGCCTGCTCCACGTGCCACCTGGTGTTCGAGAAGCGCATCTTCGAGGACCTGCCGGAGATCAGCGAGGAGGAGGAAGACATGCTGGACCTGGCCTGGGGACTCACGGACACGTCGCGGCTGGGCTGCCAAATCCCCGTGACGAAGGAGATGGAGGGCATGACGGTGCACATCCCGGACGAGGCCGACAACCTCATGTAGGCGAGGTGAGGGTAAAGCCAATAGATAGAGAGCAAGACAGTGCTCTAGAGAACGCCGACGTCCAATCAACGAGTCCTGCAATGCTGTTATGCTGTTAGTCTGTTGCTGGTGGTGATTCATGTTGTGTACTACTAGTGCTCACTGTGGTTATTTAAGAGTGCTTGTGGTGGCTGACCTCCTCTACTAGCTGCTTCTCCAGGTCCTGTACGAGTCTGCCGAGTTGGTCCTGCTGCTGGATCATGCCGCTGATCTTGGTCTGGAACTTCTCCAGCTCGCTCTCGGCTGTTTGGGAGCGGAAGGACCCGGAGAAGTCCGTGTTCAGCTGGGAGATGCGGTTGAGGGTGGTCTCCGGACTAGGCGTCACGAGCTGCTGAGCCGTGTTGTCGTCGATGGCCACGGACGCCGCCATCTTCTCGAGAGCGGAGAGCGAACTCTCGGTCGACATGGAGCTCAGCTGTATGGGGGTGGTTCTCGTGCGCTTGTCCACGATGCGAGCGATGCGCTGCTTCATGGCCGGGTAGTGGGTAAGAGCGATGAGGAATTTCTCGCGAGTGAGCATGCGGAGCTCGCAGAAGCAAAGCGTGCGGACGGTGGCTGTACGCAGACAGTTCTGGTTCAGGATGGCCATCTCACCGAAGTACTGCTTCTGACCGAGTAGACCGAGTTGTACTCCAGACTTGACGATCTCCACTACTCCACGGAAGATAAAGAACATCTCTTCTCCGATTTCACCTTCCAGAATGACCTCCTCCATAGGCGGGAAGCACACCATGCGCATGCTCAGAGCGAGCTCCATCAAAAAGTTGTGGTCGGCGCCAGCAAAGAACGGCATCTTGTTGAGCACACTGTCGTTGATGGCAAATGCGATCTTGGACCGCAGCAGTGCAGACAGTTCTGCCAGGATTTTGCCTTCGTTGACCAACTTGGACTCGGCCGATATTCGCGCGTTGAAGAAAAACTCGCGGATCTCGTATCGTAGCTGCATGGGAAGCTCCCGGGCCTCCATGTAGTCGTTAAGTTCGTCCATCCGGAGCTGGAATCGACTGTCTGGTCCATTCAGATTAGTCACCATGGCTACGACATTGGTGATTCCGTAGGCAAAAATCCAAGCGCCGAGTATCATCGCGACGATGGCGAATATTCGCTCATGCGTCGTTGTCGGATGCACGTCACCGTAGCCCACTGTCGTCCTGAGGTAAGTAGCCAAGTGCAGTAGGCAGGTGGCGTGAGAACCAAGTTTGCCGAAGTGCTGCACGGAATAGTAAGCATGGCTTACGTACATGGTCATGATGGCCCAGTAGAAGGACGTCACATACTTCTCGTACAAACCCTTGTCTTGAAGGTCCATCGCGCTTACCCACCCGTCGTCTTCATCATAGCTTATGAGGAAGAAAAAGCAGCTTTGACGTACGCGTTCATCAGTACGATGTCCTGAACAAAACGGAGAGATTGGAGTTGGACTTTTACCTGAGCCAATGCGACGTGAAGCACACGAGCATGCAGAATTTGAAGATGCTGCTTACTGTGGACCGCAGAAGAAGCGCGTAGTCGAGTCTATAAGAACGAAGTTGTGGAAGTCAACCGTTAATCCCCGTGAACAAGGTTGGCTGGCCAATCTAGGCGATGTCTACCACCGACCGACCTATTGAGAATGCGCGTGATGGTGAGCATCCGAACAAGGCGAAAGAGACGAAAGAGCCGAAACATTCGCGCGAGTTGCGGGATGCGGAAGTACGAGCCCTGGATGTAGTAAAGCGGGAACGCAGAGACGAAGTCCAGCAGGAACCACGCCTTCATGTACTTCTGGGCGATTGCCCCGAGCCTCACTTCAATTTGACCGCGCTCCTCGTATGCTGAGAGGAAGTTTACGACCTGCACAATGCTGTTAGTCTGCACTTGCGTGCATCTCATTGAGGTCCTGAAACACAGAGCGAGTGTAACTAGGGGGTGAGACTACTCACAATATCTGCGATGAAGAAGATGTCAATGACTCGCTGGATGTAGTCCAGAGCTACTAGCGTTTGCGGCACAGAAGCTCCAAATGACAATTGAAACTGCGCAACGAGTTAGCGTTATGGTGGATGCGGTGGAAGCTGATACGCTACACTGGACGTACAGGGATGCTGAGGGAGTTATCTACACGTCAAAAAACACAAACGATAGGACACACTCGTGGTTAGCGCGCCACTCGGCAATTGCACAACCAAGACAAGACATACAGCAGATGAGGGTGACGGAGAGGAGATCCCATCGCACTCGAAACTTCCCGTTGGGCGAAATGATGTACTTTGGCACAGCAGATTCGTCGAATTTCTGCTTCTTCTTGTTGATGATGAGTTCGTTCTTGGACACCGTCTCGACAAAGTCCAGAGCCTCCGCTGTACCAGAGCGAAACATGGTTAGCTACAGCAGCCTCCACTTGCTCTACTCAGTACTAATTTACCTGGAGTGAGGTCGTCCATGTCTCGCTCCAGTCTTTGGTCCTGGAACTCGCTCATCTTGCCACTTGCAGGCCGCACCGCCGCCACTTTGGCTCGGTTCTTCACTTTGCGGATCATATCCCGCATCGTCACGAGTTTCACCAAACTCGTCTGTGTGAATTGCTGGTGCAACGTCATTCGACGCGAAGGTTCCGTGGCCGGTGGCAAGCGAGATGCCGCCTTGGCACGCAGTTCATTCTGCGCCAAGCGCATTTCTTCGATCGGCGAGAGTCCCGTCAAGTGGGCTCGCTCAGCTTGCCGAGCCATGAACGGTGACTGCGACATACTCGCCAGTCGCGAGGCATCTGGCCCCACTTCCTTGCCACGCTCCTGCTGCCGCTTGTTCATCGTCGACGAGGAAGCACGCGGGTTTAAAGGTGTCCCAGTATGACTAACTAACGGACGCCGCTTTGAACAAGTCTCGAGTGTCTAAAAAGCACAAGTGGCGAGCTGCGAGCACAGTTGCTATCCGACTTTAGTGGCAACTTCAGGTCGTTTCGTCGACATGTCCAAATAACAACTGCCCGATTAAGTTCTTTCGTTTTTTTCCTCGGTTCGTAATGTTTGCCATCACGCTCTGGTACGTGAGCACATGTGCCAAGGCCTTCGTCGCCTTCATCACGATGCGCGAATGCATGCAAACTCATTGCAGACTATGGATATGCTATCAACGACGTGCTGAAAGGGTCCACCGACCTACGGGACGACACGATTTATCTCGTCACGGAAACGATGCATTCGTTCGTTCTCGAAGTGCACGGAAGTCGTCGGATATGATGACGCGACACCTTTTTGCGGTTCGCAACAAAAGCATGCAGTGGATGGCCGACCAACCTGTCGTTGACTGCACGTTCGATCTGTTGGTGACGCAACTACGCATTTACTACTTAGAACGTCAAATGAGAAACACCAAGAACCGATGCTCTTGTCAGCTTTGGTTTCCACGTAGGATTTTCAGGTGGGTCAGCAATACCGAAGTGGCGCCGCTCTTCGAGGCACGATCGCTCCCATGGTGACATGAGTGACCATTGCGTCCAAGTGCCCGAACCTCACCTTAGAAGCTGTGAATTGCTTGGTATTGAGAGCGACCAATTTGGCTGTTCAAGAGCCTGCCCAAGCTGCCAGCGTCGACCCTGTGAAACAAGTATGGATGGCTGGCTACATCCATGACCCGGCAGCTTTACTCAAGTATCTATTATCGAAATCGTGATCTTGGAATTTCCAGCAACAGAGCTGAGATACTGGGAAATCTCAACGGATACTACGTCTGGCTATCGGTACCGAGATTGCAGGCTGTCAATTAATTCACTGTAGTCCGGACATGGTACACACGGATCTGCTAACATGTTGTTTGTTCTTACATGTGAATGTGACAAGCGTTCTCAGCTACGTGTTTCGTGAGCGAATATACCGGTAAGCCCGACCCTCGCGAAACTATCCCCCATGAAGTTCTGAACCATTCACGAAATTAATGTCGACAGCAAGCCCGTCGTTTTTCCACTGTGGTCTGCATCTTCAGCACATGGCTAGGAAACCCTTTCGTCGCGTTCACCGCAAGAAAGATGCCACTACTCGACGGGTTACCTACTATGTACAGTGCTGATCTCGATGTTGTCAAGCTTGCTTAGGAACGATCAAGAGCAAGTTTTTAAGGACGTGATGACCACGTTAAAATAGTGCGGCAAGGAAAAACTACTAAGCTTAGCGGTTCTTGTCATTTGCTTCTTCGTGACTGCTTCGAAGTATCTAATACATGAGTGAGAGGAAGCAGGCAACGCCGGCCTTGATCCAGTAGTCCTGGTCGGCGAACTGCAGCTGAAGGTTGGTCTCCGACACGAGCGAGTTCCGGAAAACGGTTCTCTTGTCAGACGGGATCTCGATCCAGAAGACGAAATTGGTCGAGTGGCCTGTAGTCGACAGGGTTCCCGTTCGCGTGAGGATCTTGTACACGGGGCAACGGTAGATGCCGCTCTGTGGAGCTTGTCGGTCTTGGGTGGGCAGTAAGTGCACGACCGGCATACGAGCGAAGAGTTCCTTCGGTAGTGGATCCACGAGCGAGTGCGCAATTCTATCCCATCGAGCTCCTTCGAGGAAAAGGCCCGTCATGTAGCAGCCTCCTTTTGCTGGTTTGTGGGAGATGCTGTCGGCTGCTTGGTCCTGCATCAAGAAGTCGAAGGACAGCGAGTCGATAGCCAAGCCAAACTGCCGTGCGTGGTTCTGAAGGATGCCAGTCAGAAAACCTTGCGGGAAGAAGAACCCGGGCAACCAAAAGACTGGCGGGACACCGTCGGCCACCCACGTCGTCAGGAACCGCAAACGTTCAAGCAGATCGTCGACCCACCCGCCAAGCGCCTTCAGTGACGGATACGCTTTCTTCTCCCATTGTGGAGGAACTTTTTGGTTGAAGAGACAGGTGGCTGTGGCCTCGAGCTCTGGTGACATGACAATGAGACCACGCAGAGCACGCTGCAGACTTGGAAGAGAGACCTGAAGCACTCGAAGTAGTGCATTGTAGCGCTGCACCTCCTGCACAAGCACCGTGTTCATCGACTCCTCGTACAGCACAGGATAACGCAGACTGATGTGCTCAACTTCGAACAGTGGTGGCAGTCGATCGATGATAGATTGAGACTGCTGCTCGATGAGGCTTTCGCGTGACTGGCCTCCGGCGCCTGCTGCAGCGCGCGGTTGAAGTGCCAGGATGATGTCGAACGTGTGAAATGTTTCCGCCAGTGCGCAGGTGATGTTGGCGTTGTCGTGCATCCCGAAGACCTCGGGCTCCGGGTTTAGCGGCAGGTCGTCGATGTAGCTAAAGTAGCTGGTGAGTGGATCATCTGGGTCTGCTGTGAGCGAGAAGTACGACCCGCTGGATGAAAACTTGTAGCCGTCCTCGAGAATCTGCGGGTTGAAGAAACCTTCGAGGATGACATCAATCGTCCGCATGTCCTTGTCGTCCGTCACACGACCGCCGTAGTTGACCACAGAAGTCATGACGCACAGCACCTTGTACGGAACTTCATCGTAGAAGTCCAGGAACATTTCCAACTGTGCGCGGCTGATGTCGTAGTCCGTGTCGTTGAAGGCGTACGGGATATTCCAGCCCAAGGGTCCAAAGCGCTTGCGCTCAATCACGACTGCATGGAAAAAGCTGAGTCCGAACAACAGTTTGCGGAACTGATCCGGCTTGGATGTGGCGTCCAGAGTGTCGTTTGTCAGCTTGATGTACGAGTTACGCAAGTTGGCACGGATCCCCTTCGGAGGCTCCTTCGTCATCTTCACGCCATTCTGCAGCACCGACGTCGGGAACGCCGTACTCGGTTTGCTTGTTAGCCACAGGCGGAAGTCGCGGTGCGTCGCGTCTGGGTTCAACTCGTCACAAATGCGCTCAAGCTGGGGCATCCAACTGATAGCCAAGTGGCAGTTCTGCAACAGGACCCACTTGCCACTCGTCACGGCTTCCTCGATCATCTTGGTGGCTAGAGGTCCTTGGCCTTGACCCAACGAGATCGAGTTGAGCTTTCGGTTCATCTTCATGGTCTCTGCAAACACAAGCAGCTCCTTGGCCGGATCTGAACCCGTAGACAGCACGAATATGATAGGGGTGATCACTGTCGAGTCCGCGAAGGAACCCGCGAGATCAAATGGCGGTGGCTCGATGAACCGGCGACCGATGTGTTCCGCCACAAAATTCTGCATAGCCTCCGTCATTCTGTCAGGCCTGATGCACCGGAGCACGCACAGCTTCTGGAACGAGTTGAGCGAGAGGTCCAAAGCCAACGGTAGTCGTTCAACCTGCGGGTCGGCGGAGTCGAAGATCTTGCGCCACTGCGGCGTGTTAGTGGCCATCGACGTGGCTAAGGTCTCGAAGGCTGGCAACGAAGCCAAAGCGCACACCTCACGCCACATCCGGTCTTCGATCCAATTGGTATCTGGGTTTGGTGCCTCGATAGAGCTGGCTGTGGACCCGGAGATGAGGAACCGCCATTCGAGCATATCAATCTTCCGCGACCCCATCAACAACTTGATGGTGAGCAGGAAGGAGAACAGGAGTTTGTGTTCCTCGAAGAGCGAGCGGCAAATGTTTCGGTAGAGTGAGTACGTGGCCGAATCGTTGAGGTGAACGAGCCTCATCTCAAGTTGATCGCTCTCCGTGGCGCTGTGGATACTCTTGACGAAAAGCGACACGAACCATGGCAGCGAGTACTGGTACATTGGGTCCACGAGTGCCAAGTCGGCTATGCAGAAGAATAGCAACGACGCACGGAACGCTACGCCACGGTAGCGCTCTCGTGACTCGTCGATGACTTTCTCCGTTACCTCTGCTTCAGCCATCTTTTCATTGATATCTTCCGACGTCACCTTGGCCTTACCCAGCGTGTCGATGAGCTCGGTATCGTCCAGAATGTTCCCCTTGGAATTGGCCAGCATGTACAAAATCTTGTTCTCAATCTCCACAAGCTCCGCCTTCATCCGCGCGTTGGCCACGACAAGCGAGTTCTTCTTCTCAGCCAACTCCGGCATCTCCTCTTGGACTACAACACCGAGTGCTTGATCCTCCAGACCTTTCGGAGTAATGGTGAAGTTGAGCAACGTCACTTTAACCGAAGTCTCCGGCGGGTAGTGCGGGTTGGGCAGCTTCGTGGTCATGTAGAAGCGGAAGGCTGGGTTGTACGGCACCGTCGAGTCTCCAAGCTTCATGACGACCTGGCCGCCTTGACGGAACTTATTCTGGAGTAGAACAGGCTCCAAAGTCGCATCCAGACTCTCCCCCACGTTCTCCAGCAGAATCCACTTGCCAAAGCGAATGCCGTTCTCGAGTGTCTTGAGGAACCCCTTGTCCGTCAACTTGACAACGTCTAGACCGTTCTCAGACGAATCCTTACCGAGGTTCTTGATGAAGCGATTGGCCTGACCCTGAGGGTCGATGAGCAGCGACCATCGTCTTGCACGCGCCATGATCAGTCCGTTTTGCACCGACAGGTTGTCAGACGGTAGACCAGCGATCTGCCAACCTCGCACCTTGACTGGGTCTGCCAGCGTTGTGATGATGTTGCAGCCTTTAGTGTGCGGAAGCTGGAGATTCTCCAACGCCGCGTACCACGTAGACACACAGGACTCTCGGAACTCGCTCGTGAACGTGCCCAGATAGCTGATAGTAGCCGCAGAGATCACAACGTCGCCTACCAGGTTGGTGTAGTCGAGGTTTAGCTGGCGGATGGTAGCAGCCCATCGAGTCTCCTCCCCACCAAGAAGACCGATGAGCTTCAGCGCAGACTCCAGACGGATCTCGCACTGACGCACATCGCGCACGAGCTGGTCTTTCTTGTCCACAGCGTTGTTGTAGTTGCGTTCTAGCTCAGCCAGACGCTCAACGACAGCTTGAAGACGTGCCTTCGCATCTGCAAGCACACGCATCGTCACGTCAAGTTCTGCCTGTGCAGTTGCGAGAACGACTTTCTTCGGCTCCACCATCTTAGCCACGTTGTGGTACGTGTGCATCGCACGGACCCACATGCAGATGGCCTCACACGCTACGCTGGCCTTCCGCACTGCAGCAGGGGAGAACTCTTCCATCTCGATGTACCGGTCGAGCTCCTGAATGATTTTGTCGCCGATGTTGTCCTTGTCGAACTTGAGCATGTCCTCCATCAGCTTCTTGGCATTGCCCAGGATCGTCTTCTGTGCGCTCTCCCAGTAATCCTTGACCTTCTGTCCTGCTTTGTCCGGGTCTGCCTTCATCGTTGGCTTAATGCCGAAGATAATACAAGCCGCTTCCATCGTGAGTTTTACTCCGTGGGGCGGGTTCTTGAGCGCTTTAACTTCGTCGATATCGGATTTCTTGAGCCTGTTCAGACACTGCACGGCTGCTTCGAGTGCGGGCAGAGCCTCATCTAGATCACGTTGCGCGTCGTCTGCGATCTCCTTCGTTTCGGCAGCTTTCTTGTTGGCAATCTGCTCTTCCTTCTCGACCACAGCCTTCGTCTCGTCGGCGTCTCTCTTATCGAGCGTAATCTGCTTCATCATCTCTTCCACCTCGATCTGCGTCTTCTCCAGCTGCGGCTTCAACGCCACCAGTTGCTCCTGCATGCCTGCAACCTGCTCCTTCGTAGCGATGATCTTGTCCACACCATTCTGCAGACGTGAACGCTTCGACTGCACCTCCTCACGCTTCTGTAACAACACCGTCTTGAACGTATGCAGCAGTTCGAGATAACTGGTCGGCGTCACGTAGTTGTACCTCCGCAACTTCTCAAAGAACTCGACGGACTCGCGCTCTACACTCTGATGGATCGTCTGGAAGATGCTGACAACTGCTTTAGATGCTGCTGCCTTCGCTTCTTTCGCTTCCACAGACTCGTCCTCTCCAGCAGAAGAAGTCGCTGGTTCGCCTGACAGTTGGAAATCACCCGAGGACAAGGTGCTCGCTGCCACGGACTGCAAGGCCTCAGCTGGCCACTCGCTGAACCAGTCTATCGTGCAGCAGTTCACGAGCGACGGGAACATCCGAATGCGGTCTCGGAAGAGGCTGCCTAACGGACTCATGCAGAGCACGAGATGCAGGTTCTGCCGCACCAGCAAAATGTACTGCGCGAACGTGTTGAGCTTCGTCGGCGGGAGACGCTTCTTCACGCAGTAAGGTCGACAGTGTTGGCTGATTTGATCCAGGTCTTCCGGCGCGTACAGGTTCGGTACGTCTCCCGAGTTGAGTACGTTGTTGATGTCCTCCAGCATCGCTTCGTGCACGATCTGCACGTCGGAGAAGAGGAAGACTAGCGGCTTCTCGTCAATCCCTGCTTTCATCAGACACTTCTTGAGATCGTCCCGCCATTCCGCCACTCCGTACCCCTTTGAGATCTCGATCTGTGTGCAAGCGTACTCCGCCATGTAAGCTGCTAAGCGAGTCAATGACTGGCGACCGCTACCACCAACACCGAGAAGCAGAGCATTCCCCTGCGGTTGTCGAATCACGCGAGCAATACGCGAAACGTGCTCAATGGCGTTCATAAAGAGCACCAGGTTCATAGGAGCGCTGCTCTCAGCGTTGTAGTCGTTCAGGTATTCCTCGACCTGAGCTTGCAGCTTCTCGACGTCCGAGATCTCTTCGTAGACCTTAGGATCTGCACCTGGTACCATGTAGTCGCCGTAGAACAGCGTGGAGGTTGGATGCACGAGATCCCACGCCACTTTCTTGGAGGCTGTCGCCGGCCCCGAAATGCCCAACGATTCACCAAAGACAGTAGCTACTTGAGTCTGCAACAGGTCGACAAACCAGAGATGGTCGCTCGATGTAGTGAATCGATCCTTAAACACGCGCATGTTCTCGTGCACCCACAGACGCAGCATCTGCTCCAGCTTCGTAATGCGCTTGGAATCTCCCATAAGGACCCCCTGGAACACCTTAGCGAGGTCGCGTAGGTTAAAAGTGTAGTGCGACTTGGCTGGAGTAGGCAGCAGCTCGGCAATGACGGTATTGTAGATCACAATGGAAGTCTGCACAAGTTTCTTCGCTATCTGAGGAGGGCGGATCTCCTCCGAGAAGCGCGTGAAGAAGTTCCCCACAATTGTCTCGAACACAATCGCTTTGCTCTCGTTGGACATTTCAGTGTACCCGACAATGTTGAAATGCCGTACGAAGCGCTGAGTGATGGGGTTGCGGCCACCTCCGGGTGGGCCCATTGAGCACACGAACACGACGTCGATAATCGTCCGAAACGTGAGCAGTTTGCGGTCGTACCAGCCTCCCTGGTCAAACCACTGACGTAGGATCTCGATAGGTGGCTGGGCGAAGTATTCCTCCTGCTTGGGCATGTTGAGATCGTCCACGTAAATGATGAACTTCTTCCCAGCCGTAGGACCGAAGACCCCTTTCCTACGTTTCTCCATCTTGGAGTCGATGAAGTCTTGCGTTTGATTGGCACTGCTCTGAGCAGAGAACGCCATGTTCAACGGGATGAACTTGTCGGGGTTCGACTTCTCTAGGAACTGGTTCACATTGATCGTCTTGCCCGTACCCGTCGGTCCGACGATCAGCATGTGGACTCCTAACGGGAGCGTCAGGTTCATCAGGAACGTCGAGCGCACCGAGTCGCTGGTAGGCACCACCAATTCCGAGAATGAGGCAGACGAGTCGATGGTGAACGCAGGAATTGTCTGCAGCCACGGCACCCACGTCTCCTTCACCAAGTCGAACGCGTAGTCGTACACTTGACCTGCGGCTGGAAGCGGCTTTTTCACGTTATTGCCAATTATTTCTTCGCGGAGATAAGCATTGAAGCGATCACGACCTGCGTCGTTGCCTGTAGCCCCAACGGACCAGATCAACGAGAAGAGGAAGAGGCTTTCGACGTTCCTCAAGTAGAACGCCACACGCTCCAGTTTCGCCTCTTTCTTCTCGTCGCCTTGCATCGGGTAGAAAAAGCAGTCGAGCAAGCGCAACAAGCTCTGCACAAGGTTTGACGGGATCTGTGGCAGCCACTCCTTCACGTAACTCGTCACGAACTGCAGCGCCGGACGCAAGTAAACGTCAAGCAAATGGTGTAGCTGGAAGCACAGCTCGACTACAGGAGATACGCCGCCTAGACCAATATCACGGACAACCTTATCCAGCCAGCTGAGGACAAGGGGGTCGAACCCCAAAGAGCTAGGCTCCATGTACACCATTCCAGTCCGACTCACCGTAGCTGGAGAAGCCACCGACAGGTCCTCGACCTCGAACATCATCGTCATCTCGTTCGACATTTGGATGATCTCTCCACTGGCCAGACACAGCTTCTTGTTGTCGTCCAGGACCGTGTTCATGTTCTCAATCCAGATAGCGTCCACAGGCCCATCGAAGATAACCCACTTGCGGTCGGATCTCGTGTCACTGGCAGCTTCTCGGTACAATGTCGACAGGACGCCGTCCTGCCACTCGTGGGTGTTGGCGTCGAATTCGCCGTACAGCTGCCCCATCGTGATAGACTTGGGATTCAATTGGAACCGAATCACCTTCTCGTACGCGTGGCCTATCTCGCCGAGCTGCTTCAGCTCTGTGAGTGCGTCAGCTAGCACGTTCAGGTTGGCCGATTTGCCCCCACCAGTGGAGCCGACAACCATGAGACCGTGACGCACACAGAGAGTCTCGTACAGCTGCACGACCTTCATGAGGAAGAACGGGTGCACTTGCAGGTGCTGCTTCTCGATGGTCAGCTTAATCACGCGGATAAGCGCGCCGAGGTTGAGTTGAGGTCGACTTTTACCCGGGAACAAGTCGCTGATGATACCACCGAACAGCGGGATGTCGTGCGCGAGGAATTTCGGTAAGTTCACATCCTGCAGAGCCCGGAGCAGCAAGACCTCTTCGTCCATATCCGGGTCTGACCGCTTGTAGTTGCCTGCTGCAGTGATCACAGTCTTGACGGCTCGCATGCCGTAGTCGTAGTGGGACTGGGACGACAGCATCTCCGAGCACAGTTTGAATGTTGTGACCATCTTCGCTCCACACTGCTTGGCCTTCTCGTACCCGTAAGCGAAGAACATGATCTCTCCGATCATCGCGTAGTCAGGCACCATCATAGCCACAGGTCGAAACAGCGCCGCGAGTGAATCTGGCAGGTCCGAACGACCGGCGTAACCAGGATTCATGGTAATGAACACGCCAAACTGAGGGTTCACTGCGATATCCGATCCCTCGAACACAATCCGTTTGTCTCCTGCTCGAATGGCGAGCTGGAGAGTAGTAACTTGTTGGCCGATCACGGACAGCACCTCGATATTGATACGATTGAACTCATCAAAGCACGCCCAGGCGCCACAAGCAGCCAGTCCTTTGAAGAACTTCCCCATGGCGATGTAGTCCAGACCATCGGAGCAGTTGAACACCACGCACTGCTTGGCCAGTGCCTTTGCCAGATCTTTAGTCGTCTCGGTCTTTCCTGTGCCTGCGGGGCCAGCAGGAGCACCGCCCAGGGTCATCTGCAGCGCTGCCATGAGAGTCATATAGCACTTATCCGTCAGCGGCGTGATCACCAACCGGAAGGAGTTTCCGAGATACTCGTAGCCGTACGGACGTCGTGCCGACACCATGTCTGCGAACAGATCGTCCTCCCAGTAATACCGGAGCTGACTAGACCACATGAAGTCGTCTTTCGAGCTCACCTTGTTGTTCACGAGTCGCATGGTCACGTCTCGAGCGTGCACATCAATCACAGCCAGAGCCCCTACACTCACACGCGCAAGCTTGTCGAGATGCCCTCGCACCATTTGCACCATGTCCGCAAGCTGCGCTAACTGGCGCTCCATCATCCGCTTCACTCCATCACTGCCTGCCGCCGCCATCTCTTCCTCCATCTCACGGGTCCAGTGGAACTGACTGCCGTTCAAGACGCACATGCCAGGCCACTTCTGGATCCACTTGGTTCGTGAAATCTTCGTGTAGTCCTGGATGGCCTGGTACATCACGTCACGGATCGAAAGCCGCATCATGTCCTCCACTTCCGTCATCCAGAACTCGACGTTCTTCCCCACGGGGTTCACAGGCTTCGTCATGGCCACTTTCTCACCTTCTGCCGAGATCATTGCCGTGATCGTGAGGTCCTCTTGGAATTCCACCGACACGATCCCTTCGAAGCACTTCTTCAGATGAGGCTGCACCAACTTGACGTCCTTGCTCTCGGACAGAATCGACAGCAGCTCTTCGTTCGAGAGGAAGTAGAACCGACTGAACGCTGAGCGCTTCGTCTCGAGGAAGTCGCTCAATCCTTTCTGCACCTGCTCCAGGAAGCGGTTGCTCTCTTGGAAGCGGTCCAGCAACTTGTCGTTGTTGCAGAAGTTAATAACGCTAGGCTTCTGCTTCGCTGCTGCGAGAGTCTGACGCCAGTTCTTGTCGACAGTCGCGAACCGCTTGCCCTCCGTCGGAAGCTGCTTGTTGATGTCGGGCGAGTCGAAGATCGGCTGCAGGTAAAGCCAACTGCGCTGCACCTGAATCCACTCGTCCAGCACGTCGGAGACGGTGCTAAGCGTGCGCTCCCACCTGTTGATCCTTTCTTCGAAAGGTTTCTTGAACGCAGAGAACTGCATGGCCTGTGTGGTAGTGATCTGTTCGTCCAGCAGCGCTTGAATTTCGTCCACACCCTTCAGTACGAACGTCTCTGTCTCGCGGTAGTCCACTATGATTAAGTTCACGCCTGCCCATTGCTCCTCCATTGAGTTGAGCGTCTTCTCGATCTGATACTCTTTCCCAGCAGTCTCACCAATACGTGAGATCGCGTCGATGTGCTCCTCAAGACCCAAGCCAAGAACGTAGCTCAGCTTCATGCTTCGATCAGGTCGGAATGTCATGCTGATCTCTTGGTTGATTTGACTCCAGTGACGCTCCTGCATGCCCGGGTTGCGCATGGACAGGATGAGCGGGACGTGAGGTCGGAAGAGCGCGATGTCGTCTTTGATGGTCGCAGCGATACTAGAACAGCCTTTCACGTTCAGCTTCTCGAACTGCTTGAGCGCCTTCTGAATGGAGGCCCAGTTCGCCTCCACGAACGCCTCGATCTCCTCTCCGTTGATGTCCAAGAAGGCTCCGTCCATCCACTTTTTGTGCTCCCTCAGCCAGTTGTTCGCCGTCTTCCACAGCAACGAGTACGGCTCAAAATCTCGCCGGATCTTCTGGATCTCGTCGTAGTCGGTGATTTCCTGGCCGAACAGAGCTTCACGGGAGTTGAAGAGCTTCGAGTCCTCGTCAGCCTTCGCAATCTTCTGCTCGATGTTCACCACGTACTTGTACACCTGATCCAAGCGTGCGATGTCCGTGTACTGTCGAAACCCGTCCACTTCAGTATGCAGAATCCTCAAGGACTCGGCAAATTCCGCTTGCTGATCGTTCATCTCCGACGAGAACTGCGTCTTCTGCATTTGCAACATGTGCATCATGCGCTTCATCTGCTCGTTGACTTTGTTCGGACACAGACGCACTTTCCAGATCGTCATGAAGTCGTCGCGGTCGTACGGATACTGGAAGTGGTCCAGCACAAGGCGATACTTGATCAACTGCTGACTTTGCGTCATCAACGGCGCTATCTGCGCGGGGACACCTTCCAAGTACGCGTTCATCTCAGTGAGCTCTTCAATATTCTGAGGCGTCTTCTGCAGTTGTCTGTTGACCATCTCAAACTTCTCCAGTAGCTCCTTCGCTAGACCAGTTGAGTTCTTCAACTGCAAGTCGAGGAGTTTCTTCGCCAGACGTCGATGTTTGTCAGCTAAGAGCGTTCGAATGCTCAAGCAGTTGACCGAGTACATTCCCAGCTCCACGTTAGTTGTCGGGATGAGATCCTCCACCGTATTCGCTTCCTGGTGGTGTTTCTTGATCGCCTCCTGGATCATCGCAAGGTTGGGTGGTTGCTGGGCTTGGAACTCTGCGAGATACTCCTCCTCTTTGACATTGACGAAGGGGATGTACAGCTCATAGCACTGAAGATACGTCCGCAGAGGACTCGCCGCCTTGTCCATGAGTGCATCAATACTCTCACGTAGAACCGCCACCCAATCTTCGTTCGCGCTCACACACGGGAGACACGGCATGCTGCTCCAGAAGAGCTTGCTCATGACCATTTGCTCCACCTGTTTGATGTTCTTCAAATTGTCGAGCATCTTCATGAAGATGTCGAGCACAGCGGTCTTGAACGTCGCGATGTTGGTGCTGAACGAGAACTTATGACCCACCTTGGGCTCAATGAGGAGGTGTGGGTTTTCCTCGGAGGTGTCTTCCGGGTCTTTGGGACGCCAGCTAGCGTGTTTCTGGGCAGCAGCGTCGACTTCGCGCTGGTTGATCACGTAAAGCTCCGTCGAAACGCTAAGGTTCACAGTAAACAGTGACGTCGGTGCCAACAGCTGCCTCTCCAGACACATGTGCTGCCACTTGATGTCGCCGAGCATGTTGCGGTTCAAGTCCGGATATGCTACAAAGGCCGTCTTCGCATCAACGACGTGGACATCTCCAAGTGTAGCGTTCTTGACGAAGCCATGGAACTGGTGCAGCGAGTGATCCGTGAGATAGCGCAGCGTGTCCTTCATCGAGAAGTTGACTCGTCGAAGCAGCGACCGGAGCTTGCTGAACTCGTACGTGTCTTGTCGGGTCTCCTGCAAGTAGTACCAGCCTTTCCCCACATTTCCTAGCGATGTCTTGACGATAGACGCGACTTTGACCGGCCATTCTTCCGTGATCATCTTGAGTACTGCGCGTTCAAGAGTCTGCTGTCTCTGTTGAAACTCTTCAAGCTTGACACTCCGACCTGGTTTCACGCTGAACAGCTCCAGCTGCAAGATGCGGCAGCACTCTTCGTTCACTTTAATAAGAGCCGACAACGCCTCGGGCGATGTCAGGAACGTCTGGAACGAAAACCCAATGAACTGATCAGCGTAGTCAACGGGTGGCGCGATCGTCTTCTTGGACGTTTTAAGGAACGCAACGATCACCCTCGGACAGGGCTCGGCTGGGGTTTCTTCTTCACGAGCGAGGAAGCCACTAAAGATGTCTGGGTTTCGCCCTAAAGCTTGATGGGACTCGAATACGATCTTGCTCATCGTTCGCAGGTAGTTCAGCTGGATTTCGTGCACGATGCGTGTCGTATCTGGGATGCGAAGGCTCTTGCCGTGAAAGACAGCCGTCGCTAGTCGAATAATCTTCCCCAGACTTGCGTTGCCGAGCTTGTGGAGCTCCTCAAGTGGCATGCAGTCGACGTAGAAGTTCTTCCGTAGCAGGTTCTGTGCTTGCACCCGCGCTAATTGAGCAGCTACATATCGGTCCGCAAAGTTGGTGGGGTCTTCTGCCTTGAAGCACACGTCGAGTCGTCTGCCCTCTTTGACCTCTGCCTTGCCATTGCGCTGGAACTCGACGGAGAAGAGTCCTGTTTCATGGTCATATCCTACCACGTACGCTTCGCTCCAAGCGCTCACAGCGCCACGAATGTTGTAGTACGCTGCGGTGACAGGTATGCGCACGCCTCCGTCGCGCTTGCGGCCTAACCCGATCCATTCGTCAGGCTCGTGGATCTCGTAGCTCTCGTCGTCAAACAGGTGAAGGTCCAAGTTGTCGATGATCATTTTCGCAGTTCCGCTGTTGTCCATCTCGACTTTCTGGTACACGGATGAGCTCTGGAACTCGTTCATCCGCTCTCTCAGCAGTGCACCGACGTCCACCGCTTCATAAAGTCGCTTCTTCCGCTCCACTTCTACCTTTCGAGGGGGTAGATCTGCCACTCGCTCGTAAGGGACAAACACCTTGGGCTCCACTTCTCCGTCCTCCCGTTCTGCTGGGTCCACCGAAGTCATCACTTGTCCTCCACCAACTGAAAAACCTGGCGGAATCTGCACGAAAGAGGCCGGCGAACTAATGTGTGACGAATCCTTGATAACGGTTCGTCTCGTAGGTGACTTTGGCGAGGCGGCAGGAGCTACTGTCGGCTCGAAGTTGACGATCCCGATCGGCACCCTCGCTGCCTCTTTCGACGGACTCGTAGACGGAGCTAAACGAACGCCATTTCCATTCTGCAGACAGGAAAACAATGAGAGATGTCCACGAACGGATCCGTTGCAGCACGCTACGCCAGACACGACACGTACCGTTTTGAGGTTGACGTCGGCCATGCTGCCGGCGAATTGATGGCGACTACCAGCTACTCCGGTCAACACACCGTCGAGCTCTGCAGCTCCAATTCTGGCTGATCTCTCGTGAATGGATGCTGTTTCGAAGCGCCGCGTGCGACCTAGCACAAGCCAAATAAAACTGCAGCGTCTGTCCGTCCGTCCGTCGACAAGTCTACAAATCGAGAGCTCTATTGTTGCTTCAACACTGGCAACGAGTACGATTTGGCCATACTGCCATCGCTCCCTTTCGCTTCGTCTGTGGTCCAGCCTTGCAGATTCTCGGCCGGTGTCTCTGGTGTCTTCACTCGACTGGTCTCAGACTCGTTGGTCATGTCGAAGGCCGATCTGGAGCTTAACGGGGTCGACAGCGAGTCTTTCTGGTACGGAGTCATGGGTGTGCTTGGCGTCGACGCCTTCGGCAGGCGGAATCCTGCTCGGAGAATGTAGTTCGAGCTAGGTGTTAACGCAGAGCGAGACATCGGCACCTCCTCTGGGAGTCCCGCTGCAGTGACGGACAGCGAGTCTCGAACCGATTTCCGTCGTGACGCGGCCTTGCTAGCCGACGACAGACCGACGAGCCGTGTCGTCTCCAGGAACTCACCTGAAGTCGTCGACACGGTGTCCTCGTGCACACTATTCCGGCGTCGAGTGCCATTGCCATTATTGCCCATCAAAGTGCGGCGCTTCATACTGGCGACCATCATGTTGTTGATCGTGTCGATGTAGAGCTCGCGTCGGTCCAGCGTGCTCTTGTCGAACTGCTCGCCGATGTTCTTGTTGTTCATGATCTTGGTGTGGATCTTCACTCGAATCTTCTCCATGATGCTCAGCTGCTGCTCCAGCATGTCTTCGTCCATCGTGAGCTGGTTCCTCACCTCCTTGTTGCAGCCGGTTTGCAGAATCTCGTACTCGGCACGAGCAACCACCAAGTCGGCGATGAACTGGCAGTCGCGCACCAACAACTGCTGCTGACGCTCATTGAAAGGTTTCCTGCCGCCGCCGCCGTTGTTGTCGGACGGACGTGCGCTGTGCTTGCTGCTCGTTCTCGCCGATATCTCGAACTTCCAGCACTCGGACACGAAGTTCTCGCACACGCGGTCGATCTCGCGGTTCATGTCGGCCAAGTCCATGTTACGGATCGACGAGCGAGAAACGACATCTGCGAAGTGCTCCTGCTTCTGCTGGAATGAGACGTACAGCGCTTCCACGCGATCGGACTCCTTGTCCACGATTGCCACTAGTTTTGCTGTCGCGGCCTGAATCTCCGCACGGTTTTCAGCTTGGAGCGCCATCATCTGCGATTCCGCGGCGTCCTGCCGGGTGATTATCTCCCTCTTGGAAGTGTGTAGACTATCCAGAGACCCGTTAATCGCTTGGTTCTCGTGGTACTGGTTCTTGAAGTTCCTGTCTACTTCACGCTGCGTCTCCTCGATCTCGCGCTTATGTGCTGACGTCACCTCTTCAAAGTGGAAAAGTTGGCTCTTCACGGCGGTGAACTCGTTGTCCGTGGACTGTGTGAGCATCTCGTGATCAGACCGGAGGTTTGTCGACAAGGTTTGCAAACTGCTGATGGAATGGTCCGTCACTTCCTTGTAGTCATGCACCTCTTTCGTGAGCTTCTCTGCGTCGTCGATAGTGCGCTGTAGCGTGTAGGATAGATGAATGCTCTCTTCCGACAACGTGCTCAAGCTCTGCTGCATGCGCTCGATGGAGTCGAATGCTTGAGTGAACTGCATCTTGTTGTGGTCATCCGTCGCAGTTATCTGCTTTTGGATAGCTGTGATCTTGCGCACACTGTCTGTAGCACTGAGAGCGACCATGTCAATCTTCCCAGCGACTGCTTTAATCTCGCCTTCTAAGTTCTGGTTCACAATGTCGTTCACGACAGCCTGGACTGCAACGATTTCACCACGAACAATCGCAGCGCTTTCTGCAATTTTATCCACCATGCGATTCTTCATGTATGTCTTAAGTTCGTCGTGGGCTCGCGAGGCCTTCGCCACTTCAACAGACAGGAAGGTGACGAGCTTCTGTGTCTCCTCGAAGCTTGTGGCCTTCTCCTCCAGCGTATTTACTGCAGCCATGTTCACTTCCAGGTTTGTTGTCGTCTCCATAAGTGCAGTCTTCATCCCCTCGAGCCGCTCCTCGATGTTATCGTACTTCCTGTCAAAGTCTGCAATGATCTCCTCTGTGCGGCCTTGCTTCCTGGTAAGAAGCTCCATCATCTCGCCATTCGAGCTGTTGATATCTTCTTGATCCGAGCGCGACGTCAGCATGTCCTCTAAAAGCTTGTTCGATCTTGCGTCTATTTCGTCAAGCATGCGCTGCCGGTCGGACTTCATTTGTTGCCCGATCCGCTGCTCCGAGTTGATCAGATCATTTCGCGTCACACAGGAGCGTAGATTCTCATTGAGCTTATCCATTTCAGTTTGCACGACACCCTCGTGCTTCTCGTTCCGTGCCTTGATGACAGCATCACGGCGTTTGATCTCGGACTGTAACCGCGCCACCGTATCCTTGGCCTCCTTGAATGCCTGCTTCAACGCCGAAAAATCGTTCGTCTGGTGGTGCACGAAGTCCCAGAGCGGCTTGAGCATCGCCTCAACGTACTGCGAAGAAACACCGTTGATGGCTGGTCGTGCGTTCTCACCCACCTGCATCAAAGCAGCAGTCTCTGCAACAACAGCGAAAGCATCAGACATGTCTTTTGACGATGGCATAGCCGCAAGGGCCGGACGGGTAGGCGACGAAGACGTCTGCGTTCGCGGCCGCCCGGTTGACTGTCGGTGGTGTGGTGTCGGGTTATATGCCGGAGCAGCAGACCCAGCACTGGAATTGGAGGCATTGAGCAGCATTTCATGGCGTAGATCCAGCACTTCTTTCTGCAACGATGCAACTTGGTCACGCAGCGCCTGGCACTCGACTACAGCGTCCACATTGCCAGCCACCTCCGTCAGTGCCTTCATGAGCCACATGGGCAGCGCAGCCCCACTCAGCAGTTCATTTTTCTCCAGTGCCTGGACCTGTGCGCGCAAACTTGTGATGACATCAACCAGCGATTCACCGTTCAGCAGCAAATCAGGCGTTGTGCGCCATGCCAGACGCGCTGCGTCCGAGTCCATGACGGCCACTTCACGAGGATGCACGCGCGACCCAGCAGCTTGGGCTGTGGTGAGGTGGTCGCTATTATTGGGCTCGAAGTGAACAGAAATGCTCCTACCTTCCGCCATTGAGACGCTGGACGACAGCTTTTTCGGGCGTAAAGCTGAGCTCCACGAAGACAACAATACCGTCAGTACGAAAACTTAACTCCAAGCAGCAATCCACACCTTCATTTCCTCTTCCCATGCGTCGCCGTCGAGCGGCTTGTTAGTTGCAAGTGACATACGCGGGATTAAAAAAACACTCCCATACGCCCTACCTCTCTCTGTCTGTACACCTCCCCTCCCATAGCCTTGCTCTGGCATAACCGCCCTTGGTGCCGCCCTGTATGGTACTTATTTGATAGGCTTGCGCTCCAGCGGCTCACCCTTGATGATCTTGTCAATCTCAGCACCCGACAGCGTCTCGTACTCTAGCAGTGCCTGGGCTAACTTCTCCAAATCGGCGTGCTTACTCACGAGGATGTCCTTCGCGCGCGTGTAGGACGCGTCGCACAGCTTCTTCACTTCGTCGTCGATGATCTTGCGAGTGGTGGCACTTGTGTCGTTGCCACGCAGGTCGTGGAATACCAAACCCACGTCCGCACTCATGCCGTACTTTGTCACCATGGCGCGAGCGACGTTAGTGGCTTGCTGGATGTCAGACGACGCGCCGCCCGTGATCTCGTCGTCGCCGAACGTCAGCTCCTCCGCCACACGACCACCCATGCACACATCCAACCGCGCCAGCAACTGCTTTCGGGAAATGGACGTCTGATCGCCTTCAGGCAGTTGTGAAACCATACCCAATGCCTGCCCACGCGGCATGATGGTCGCCTTGTAAACAGGGTGTGCTCCCGGAGTGTTGATCGCTACCAGCGCGTGACCACCCTCGTGGTAAGCAGTAAGCTTAGCCGACTCGGGTGTAATCAGTGCGGACTTGCGCTCGGCACCCATAAGAATCTTGTCCTTCGCGTACTCGAAGGCGTCCATATCCACATCGTCTGCACTTTTCATCGACGCGCGTAGAGCAGCCTCGTTTACCAGGTTTGAAAGTTCCGCACCTGACATACCGGGCGTAGCACGCGCTAACACATCCAGGTCCACATCCTCAGCAAGAGGGATCTTGCCCCCATAAAACTCCAGAATCTCCTTGCGGCCGGCCACGTCGGGTAGATCCACCGTCACGTGGCGGTCAAATCGACCCGGTCGGATCAACGCATTATCCAGCACGTCGGGGAAGTTGGTGGCCCCGATGACAATGATGCCCTTGTTCTGATCGAAACCGTCCATCTCCACGAGCAGTTGGTTGAGCGTCATCTTCATGGCCTGCTGTTCCTTGAGCTTGCGCGTCCCACCGATAGCGTCGATCTCGTCAATGAAGATGATGCACGGTGCCTTCCGCTTGGCCGACTCAAACAGGTCGCGCACTCGACGCGCGCCCACGCCCACGTACATCTCCTCAAACTCGGATCCGGACGAATAGAAGAACGGCACGCCGGCCTCACCAGCGATTGCGCGGGCCAGCAGCGTCTTGCCCGTGCCCGGCGGGCCGGTGAGCAGCACGCCCTTGGGCAAGTTCCCGCCGAGACGCGTGAAGCGGGCCGGGTCTCTCAGGAACTGCACGATCTCCTCCAGCTCCTGTTTGGCCTCGGTCGCTCCCTTGACGTCACTGAAGCGCTTGTCGCTGCCCGTGGGACCCATCACCTTGGACGCCGAGCCGATCTTGCCCACCTTCTCGTCCAGCATGGCGCCCAGCGCTGAGACCACCAGGAAGGCCACGCCGAGCGTCCTCAGCGTCTTCCACATGTTGCTCTTGAAGCTGCCTTCCACCATGGACACGTAGACCGGGTCGTGGGCCGACAGGCCCTGGCCTCCACGGCCCACAGCCGCCGAGCTGGTCGCGAATTGCAGGGATCCAGCCGATGCAGCCGCGCCCGCCTCGACCGACGGCTGCGTCAGCTGCGGCAGGTCCACGGTGTCGAGTCGGCCCGTCTTGACCAGCGCCTTGATGTACTCCTTCTGCACGGCGTCGTCCAGCGCGAAGCGGTTCTCCTCCACGCGGCGTAACACGAGCGCCGGATAATTGCTGCGGTTGAGCTCCTGCAGGAAGCGCAGCTGCGCGTACGGGTCCTCCGGGTGCGCGTTGGCCGCCTGCTCCAGGCTCTTGAGCTGCTTCAGTTTGCCGCGCTGCGTCATGTTGAACAGCGACCGCTTGGCGCCCGCGGCGTCCGACACGGTGCGGATCAAGGTTGGCGAAGGCCGAGAGACTAGAGGCTGCGCGTGTATACATACGTGATCAAGGTTAGTATACATTCTACGGAGGCGACGTGTATACACTCCCATATTTTTGACGCAATTGTCGACGTCGAAGTGTCGAGAACGTCGAAAATGGAGAGAGACCTACATTCCTGGCGACTGCGCCCACGGAGAGGGATCCGGAGCGAGCAGCGCGCTCGGCGACGCGCTGGAGAAGCTGCAGGCGAGGCCGCAAGACGAGCATCGTGGCGGCGATCTGCTGCGATGGCTGGAGCGGCTCAGTATGGAGTATGAGGGCCTGCGGGCCGTACCCGACAATAACGACCTCCTATTGGCTGAAAACTGTATTTAGGTGGTCGGACAGGACAGGACGAAGAGTGTTGGTACTGTATGTGTCGTAGCGGGCTGGCGTGGATTGCCACAGATTCTTGCTCGGCATTTTAATTATGGAGTTTCTTTGCGTTAAGACGTTAACGATACTTACTTAAATTACACTACAGCGACTGCAATACCGTCAAGAAGTGTTGATATGCATTCTTTTGAATAAATGGTTTACGTTGCCCAACTACTGTATGACAGCTTGGCAACATCAGATACACGAGTTGAGCGCCAATATCGCGTACGCGTAGATCTACATCAGGAGGGAAAATATCCTTGGTCACCACCGTGAATTTGCTGCTGGCAATGAGGTATCGCGTCACGCTTGGTGTCACGGATGAGGTAGTTGATGACACTGTAGCTCTTGCTCAGTGCTGCATCTGTGACTGTCTTGAGGGTTGTCCCGAATTCTTGTTCTCGGTGTTGTAGCAGCAGGCGTCTCCAAGGTTTTCGCGGGCGACGATTTCGACTGACCAGCAGCGTCATCGTGGTGGCAATTCATGAGCATCGCGAGTGGCATCATTGGCAACGCGGTCATCGAGATAAGCTACTTGCATTAACAATTAATTCGGGCGACCTGCAAAAGTTGAAGTCGTTGAAGTGCTGTATTTTATCCAATCAGGAGATTTTCGCGAGATCTCGATTTTTCTCGAATATTTGGCTTGAAGTTGTTTTCCCACGTTTCGCCCACAATAGGATTTGCGAGCCAAGACTAACGCAACAGGCACGTGACCACAGCACTAAGCACTAAGCAGTAACGCAACGATGGCCTCCCCAGCTGCTTCCGCCGCCAACAGTGGCACGGAGAAGATCAAAGTGACGATCAAGAACGAGGCCATCGCCTTCACGCTGGAGACATTACCTTCGGAAAGTGTGGCGGGCGTGAAGGCGGCCTACCAGGAGAGCGGGGAGAACGCGGGCCACCCCAACTTCATCCTGCTGCTGCATAAGGGCAAGGAGCTGCCGGACGAGAAGACGCTGGCGGAGCTGGGCATCACAGACGGAGACGTGCTGGTACACATCGAGGCGGCCCACCAGCCCTTCCACCCGCTCAACTACAAGCTGCTGGCCGAGAGCATCAAGAGCCGCAGGAAGCACGAGGACGCCAACATGCAGATGCTCAAAGAAGGTAGGGCGTGGATTTTACTTTTTTGCAAACGTAGAGCGGGGTAGGGGACACTAACGTTGTGTTTTGTTATTGTGATATTGCGACCACTTAAGACAATATTTGGGCTGCGGGCTCCGATGGCACGGTGCACCGCCTCGGCATGGAGAAGAGCATCGTGTCTCGCTCGCTGAACGGCAGCGTGCCGTCGCACTTCACCACGAAGAAGGTGGGCGCGGGTAGGGCCTTCTTCAACCAGCTCTCGGTGCGCGTCAATGGCTGCAGCTACCACGTGCTGCCCAGTATGGAGGGCCGATGGAACGGCGAGCTCACGACCATCCCGCCACAGGACGAGGGCAGCCAGGTGTGCTCGAACAACCTCGTGTTCCGGGACGACGAAGGTGTGTGGAGTCAGCGCCAGTCTAGGACAACCATGAGCGGACTCACGTCCATGCAGCACATGTGGATCAAGCCCGTGTCGGACGGCATCCTCAAGATCGAGACCGACGACCCGACGCTGCGTGGCTCGGATATCACTATGCAGGAGCTCGGCACGAACGTCATCATTGTGACAGCGACGTCCAAGCGCTCTGGTAAGGAAGTTGTTGTCTGTCCAAAGCTTTTTTGTTCCGAGCACAATATTGACTCTAGTTTTTGTTTGAATGTTGTGTATTGCAGGGTGTCCGCTGATGGTGGAGACAATCACAGGCATTGACAGCTCTCGGCGTCTGCGCACCATCCAGCGCTTCGACGAGTCGGGTGCGTTCCGCTCGGTCTACGTCATGAACGAAGTCAGGGTCGTCGACGCTGTGTCTGGTGCCATGGAGAAGTACGACAACGTCTTCTGAGGACCGACTTTGCTACGGTAACCCGATCTGGCAGCGTTGTCGGCCACCACGAACGAAGGGTGTGCACGACGTAGTGAGGAAGCAATGAAAGGGCAACACGAGTCGCGTTCACATAGGTCTAAGCTGCTATTCTGCTTGTTATCGTCACTCACGTTCTAAATACCAGCCTGCACTTTATCCACTGCTGGTGAATTGACTGATCTACGCTTTGCCGTCTAGAATATCCCACGATGCGCGCTCGAACCAAAGTGTCATGGGCCGTGGGGAACTGTTCACAATGTCAGCCACATGACTGGGCGTCAATCCAGGGACGATGTAGGTTTCGTTGATACGCGCTAAAACATCGCCGAGAAATACCTTGCCGCTCGCTTCAACTTCGCCAGGTCGGCCAAATTCGTCTCGCACGAAGGAGGTGACGGCGATCAAGGTGCCCTGTACACCTAAAGTGAGGTACAACCGGCGACGGGAAACTCTTACGACCACGAGGCTAACATTCGAATTGACTTCTGCAGCCTTGTTCGCCGCGGTTCCTGCTGAAAGATCCCGATGTGACAGCATGCTAGACTCCATGTTGAAATCATTCGGCGACAGGAACGACATTGCGCGAGAAGAACTCTCCGTTTCACGCTTAATCGTTGTAGTCTCTTTATCAGCCGATGCACTTGGCGACAAAAATGAAGTTGCGTCTTCCATCTCTTCGTCTGCCAGCGCGTCGTTCGGAGAGAGCAACGAATTTGTTCGAGTAGAGCCTCTCATCGCGCGTTCGGCGGGTTCAGGATCTTTCTCGGCTAGTCTTGCAATTGCTTCGACATCACGCGCAATTAACATGCTTGTACCAGTAGTGGGTGTAGACGACACCGGTGTACTCGTGGAAGTGGGGCTTTCGCGCGGGATATTGTCAGCAGACCTTCGATCACTTGTGGATTCTTGATTGGGAGGTTGCTGAGACGTAGCCGAAGCCGAAGCTTCCTGGTGCGTTCTCTCGGACTGGGACGAAGTAACTCTCTGTCCCGGTTCGACCTGCGATAAGATGGAAAATCTACTCTCCTGTGCTCCATTCGTCCTTGCAATCGGTCCAGGGATTGCGCTGCGCTGAGTCTGCACCTGCTGTACTTGTTCATAAGGCATCGGGCCCGTACGTTGTCGCTGGTTACGCTCCTGGTTGTACTCGAATCGAGCCCTAGGCGCGGACGTCTGCGGCTGGTACATCGGTCTTGCATGTTGTGCGGCTGGAACAGAGAACCCTGACGCAACTCTCATTGCAGCAGCGTTGGCAACTCTCTGCATATACTGCATCTGATGATTTTGATAAGCGCCGCCCTGGGTTGACGGCACGGGGACCACATTTCCGCGCACAAACATACCCGTCGGGTATCCAGGCATGTAGCTGGCTTGCCTTGCAGCAGCATTCTGGCTTAGTCTTTGCCTGATTATTTCCTTGGTCGATAGGCCGTGTGGCTGTGACATACTCGTCGGTTGAGTCCACTGATGGGCTATATTTTGGGCCATCGACGCCGGGTGTGCAAACGTTGGCTGCGGAACAGCAAACGACGGCGGCATCACAACAGGTGCTGATGCAGCAGGTTGTTGCTGCACTTGTTGCCGAGGTATGGGCGCGGCATGTTGAGTCGGCGGCTGCGGAATCTGTTGCGTCTGCTGCGCCGTCGTCGTCGTTGGAGCACTCGACGCCGCAGGAGCCTGAACCTGTCCAGTTGGTGCTTGTTGCTGCTGCGTAGATATCTGCGACTGTTGTGGGCGATAGAACGTCAATGTGATGGGGCGTTTGGGCTTCCTGATGAGCTCTGCCAACTCCCTGCTCGTCATGCCCAACACTCTGGTCTGATTCACGGCCAGGATCATATCTCCCACCTTGACCTGTCCAGTGGCTTCCATCTCTCCAGTCCTGCCGTCATCTGTCTTCAGCAGCTCCTTAATAAACGTCTCGTTCTGCTCGTTCGTGTAGATGGACGCGTAGAGTCTCTGGCCCCACAAATGCACACGTCTCATACGGAGCGCCGTCGCGTCCACAACGTCGTCCCTCTTCCTCTTCAAGCTATTATGTCTCATGGCCGTGAAATAATCGTCCATCGCCGTCTGATTGGCAGGTGCTGGGGCTTTCTCCGCGCTCTGCGGGTTCTCCTTGGCGCGTTCCTTGGCCGCCGCCGCGTCTTGCAGCACCTCGTCAGCCGAGAAAACGTCCACGTCGCCGTCGTCAAAGCTTACTTTGTAGAACAGGCCTCCTGATACCCAATAGCAGCCGACCACCGAGCCCCAGAAGGTCCGCGACCCGAAGCTCTTGCGCACGCGCACGCCAATCAGAATATCCTGCTCCACGCCGACCACCGTGGCCTACAACAAGTATAACAAGTGAGAATAAACATGACAGGACAGAGGTGGCGGTGGTGGTTCTTCTGTCTGTGGACGTACCGGCAGGTTCGGCTCGGTCTGCACCTCGGCGTCTACCATCCTGGAGAGTGGGGAAGGAACTCTCAGTTGGTGATGGCGGTTTGTTTTTTGGTTTTGGCGGGAGTATTATAATTTGCGATCTGACTGCTGATTCGCTGAAATTTAAAAAATAATAATGCGTGAAGAAGGTGTGGTGCATATCGTTTCTGCTTGAAGTGGCATGTTGCAACTTTGAAATGATTCACTATTGGTATTTCCTTTCTCCTACGATCTCCTACGATTTATAATTGGTCCTTCCTCCTATAAGTTAGAGCTTTAGTGTGGTGAGGTGGCGCGCCCGGCGGCCGTTTGACGGCACTTGCCGTCTGAAGCGAGCTAGAGCAGCCTTCGCCGGTGGATCGGAGGACGTTTCGGGCTTGGTATCGCTGCTCTGGGACGATTCCGGGTCGGAATGCTTAGAGACGTCGTCGGTGATGTAGTCTACAAGCGTGAATGCCTTCGACAGTCTTAATGCGCCTTCGATGTTGGTGCGCTTCGTGCCGCCGTCGTTGTTGCCTTCGTCGGATTCGCCGAAACTCTCGTCGACCAGCGGCTCGCAGTCTGTGGTCTCGACAAGCACAGAAACTTCCTCCTCGCTACCTGCTGTCGGGGAAGGGCTGCACTGATTGGAGTACTCGGCATCCAACTCGAGTGTGTGCAAGTCCAGTTCTGTAAAAGCACAAGGTGGATGATACGAGTGTGAGTGGTAAACGCGGTTGTACAATTTTCAAAGGCAATGCGGACAAGATATTACCAAGTTCCATGCCGGGTTCATCACTGGCAGCAAATGTTTCGTTGGATAGCGTAGTAGTCACCTCGGTGTGTCCAAGCAAAGGCTGTTCGATGTCATCTTCAGCATCAGTGGTCATGACAACGTCCCGTTCAGCGGAAATGGCGTCAGAGGCAATGACGACACGTCGCTCCGCAGTGACCGCGTTGTCCAGGTTGGACGCGTAGCTGCGAAGGAATTTGTTCAGGTTGTTCGATCGAGCATTTGTGGCAATTTCAGGCTCCTTTGTTTGTTCGCTGGTCAACAGTACGGGGGCAACACTGGCGTCTCGTGCGTCTCGTCGGCGAGCCCTAGTCAGGTGCAAGGTCTGTGTTGTCTCGGGCGTGGCACCCTGGACACTTTCGTCAGCCTCACTACATGTAGACACCTTAATGCGTGACTCGAACCTGCTGCAGAGACTCTGAACCATTTGGCGAGAGCGTAGCTCCTTCAACGCACTTCGAATTGACGACTTCATTGGTCCGACAGGTGAACGAATCTGAACGGAGGAGAGAATCGGCAAGGATAACTTGAGACGACGTTCATGGACGGAGTTCTGGACAACAATCTCGACACCGCCCACATCCAGCTCCTCCTGCTTCTTGGAGTGGTCTTTCAGAAACGACAGTCGTCCGCTCAGCCAGTGCCTAGAAACGAACCCCGCCGCTGCCACTACGACGAGCAATAGCAGCGCAATGAAAGCTGCCATTTGGAGAGTATCTGCTGCGTGAAAAGTCTTGGATCAACTCAGGAATCTGGATCTTGGCTCTCGACCTCACGCGAGGCCTTTGCCGCACTCGGCTTATTTTTGAGTGCGCTTCTTACATCACCGGCCAAAGCTCACCCATGGATATGTTGAAAACGTTGCACCTCCTGACAGTCTGGCTTAGTCGTAGAAAGCTTAGAACTTATTTTTACTTGTTGGTACGTCACCACCGTACTCGAGTTCTTGTCACCGGCACTGTCGCTATAAATGTAAACCACAGTCAATTTCCAGATTATGTTGGAGATGTGGTCGTTGTCACCACAGAAATATAAGATTCTCCATACCTTATACGCTTCGGATCCACGTCACTTCGATAGTGGTCTCCTGTATCAGTGCAATGACTGCAAAAATACTCTGTACATGGAGTGAAGCAGTGCGACACCACGTGCTTCTCTATTGATCTCTTTCTGCAGAAACTTGCTCGTTGACTTGTGTAGCTGGAGTACTTTGCTGGATGAGGTAGCCAGTGGGCGAGGTGGGTTGCTGCATATTCATGCCACGCTGTTGCAACGACTCGGAAACACCAGAGTTGGCGCCTTCGTCGTGCACTGATGAGTCCAGCGATTGGAGTTGCAGCATCACTTCCATCGACAGTGGCTGCTGGGCTCGCTCAAAGCGCTCACTTCGGTTTGCATTCGCATTTGGTTTAGAAGACCCATTACGTACCGACAGACTCTTTGTGGATCCGCTGAAGTGCTGGACAGCTGCCATCGCAGCTTGTTTCAACTTCCGCCCTTCAAGATTCAGGTTCATATCGCTGGAGTGTTTGAACTTGGACAGAACTGACAGTTCCTCGGCTGACATACTGAAGAGGTGAAAACACAACAAGCAGTGAGAACTAGACTACACATTAGTACGAGCAAAACAAGAAGTACCTCCACGAATGACACAGGATATCTTCAATGAGTGTGTATCGGTCCATCTTCTTCAGAATCCGCTTGAAACTTTTGTTATGCAGCCACACAAAATAGCACCGCTCACAAGAATCTGGCTGACCTAGTCGTTCACGATGAACGACCTGGTTTTCACAGTCATGTGAAAACAACATCACTCTATCCACACAGAAAACATCACACACATAAGAACAAAAAATAAACTCATTCCACCCAAAAGACCCTAAAGCAGCAAAACGCACTTGTCTGATCGAAGATCCCTCACCACATTGACTCGATACGACCCCACATAGTACCTCGCAAAGGCATGGACCAGCTCCACCTGATCACGGTAGAAAGCATCCGGCACGATGCCCGGACAGCGCCACCCGGTCGTTGGCAAGTGCATCAACTTGGCCGAAGTGCTCGACTCGTCCATCTCTCTCTCATCTCTGCTCTCCTCCTCCAGAAGTTCCTGCTCTTCTCCATCTTCACCGCTAGAGACTCTGCGTCTCTTCGGTACACTCCGTCGTGCCTCAATCTCCGCCTCAACCTCGCGTCTCCTCTCCTCCTGTTCCTGCGTCTCTGTAGCCACCTCCGAGGTCCCTCTGTGAGCCACAACGCGACTCTTGTGCATCACCCACGCTGCCTCCTGAAATCTGCCGTTCATCTTGACCTTGAAGCCCTTCGGATCATTGGGTTTGCGTCCTCTACGCGTCCTACAGCGTGGAGACCAGTGAAATATGAGGCAAAATGGCACTTGTTTGGCCTAAAAAGTGGGCAAAACGCTGACTACCGCTCGTAATGCTCTGCGCAGGTGCTACACACGACCCACTCGCCGTTCTCCTCGTCTAATTCCTTCACTTCTGGGTCCTGGCGCACACTGTCGGGCCATTCGGTGCGTCGGCGGCGAGCCTCGTACGCTGCAGGAACCGCCAGCATGTCAAATTCACACTTTGTCAGTAACATCCCTCATGAGAGTGACATAACATGGCAACATAAGGTGGTTGAAGTTGCATTTTTGTTTATTTGATCTCTATGATCTATCTACTTGGATGGTTTACTCGTTTTCCGAGTCGAGGAGCTAGTAGCGAAGAGAGTGGCGGCACCGTCGCCGATATACCTGTTGTGGTCTTTCGTGTGCTGGATGAGAGCTCGCCACACACGACTCTGCTTCAGCAACGTCGAGTTCCCGACGATCCACAGGCTGCTCTTGGCACGAGTGATGGCGACGTTCATACGCCGCTCGTCAGCCCAGAAAGCGTCAAGGACATCAACCTCCTTGTTGCCGTGACTCCGTCTCTTCTTCTTGCTGCGACCACCATGGCTTGTGCGGACACACGAGTAGATGATGATCTCCTTCTCGCGCCCCTGGAAGCCGTCTACGGTGTTCACCTCGATGCCCAGGTGGCGATTAAACTCCGCCTCGAGCTTTCCGATCGCACCACGAACTTCGTAGATCTGCTGCTTGTACGGTGCGATGACACCGATACGCTTTTTCCACTCGAGGTGTGGGAATTTCTTGAGCAGACGACGCACGAGCTGGACCACAGCCTCGACCTCGTTCATATTCCGCAGTGACGTAGACCCGCTAACCTGACTTTGAGCTCCTTGCACATCCAAGAACAGCAACGACTTGAAAGCGCGATCACGGTGATAGTCCTGTGCAGTCCATTCGCGCATGTTGTCGTCTTGCACCAGCCGCCCGCCATAGAAGTAGGCCGACGGAAACGCGGCGATTTCGGGATGCATACGATACTGCTGCGTCAACAGCAACACCGGCGAGTTATTCTCCACAAGGCGCTGCTGCAAACTCCGGTCATACCCCACAGAAACAAGCTTCTTCGAAATCACTGTTGCTGGCAGCTGCCGGTGATCACCCACAAGCACAACTCGATGCGGACGGAACTTGAACGGGATTAGCGTACTAGCCTCCACAGCCTGGGCAGCTTCGTCGATGACCAAGGCGTCGAAATCTTGTGCGAATTCGCACATTGCCACAGAACCTGCACCACTCAATGTGCAGAACACAATCTGCGCGTTCTTGATGATCGCCTGGCGTGCCTGCTTCACTGTTGGGAACGTACTTCGATGCTTTGTCACCAGGCTCTCAAGCAGGACCTCTTCCACCTCGCGAGCGTACTTCCGCATCTTCTTGCGGTTCTTCTTGCTTTCGCTGACTTCCCGGGCCGCAGCCAAACTCGATAGCTGCTGGCTACTTTCCGGGCGACCCACGCGCACGATACGTGGACGATAGGACTCACCCTTCTCACCGTCATATAAGCCTTCGCTAAGAACTCGGACGACCAGTTCGTCGATGGCAGCATTACTTGGTGCAGCCACAAGAACTCGAATCGAAGTTTCAGCCACAGTCTTCGATACCGCCGAGGTTCGTGCGCTTTGCAGCGATGCTCCTACACGAATACGCGCCGTGCCCTTTGCCTTTTGGAGTGTGGATAGCCCAGCACCATCCAGCAAAGCAGAAAGAAGACCTAAAATTGTTTTAGTTTTACCTGTTCCTGGCTGTGAATTTGGCCAAACACAAAACAAACTCAAAAGGTTAGTCCACGCATCCAAGGCGGCAATGGAAAAAAGAGAGCATAGCGCACCGGTCCTTGAATAATGACCCTGCTGTCTTCGCCTAGACATCCGAGGATCGCCTGCACTTGTGAGTCATTGTAGTGCTTCTGCAGGTACTTCAGCAAGCGTGGCGAAAGTATCGAAGATGATGCCGCAGACTTCTTTGATGTCTGCTCTGTCTTGGTAGAAGCTACTATCTGCCCGCGTAGAAGTACTTGCTTAAGGTCGTTGGGGAAAAACGATATGGCCTTGATCGCCTGAAACTCGCGCGCACTTGTGGTTGTGTTGTGTACTTGCTGGAGTGACCATCGCCAATTGGGCGCTCGCTGATTCGACAGACACAGCTCCGTCAACACGCTAAAATTTTCCACTGCATCTTCTTGGTCTCGCTTTTGAGCACGAATAAGCACGCAGATCTGGTCACTGTCTCCCGAACCACCACCTCCGCCCTTACCTCCAGGACCGCTCTTTCCTCCCACTGCGACCACAGAGTCGCATAGCACCACACCAAAAACGCACATTTCGTAGTTCTTCCAGCGAGGAGAGCGCACCAATACCAAATCGCCACTCAAGAAGTCTGATGAACCCTTCTTGCCTAGCACAGAGGCATCAAAGGTGAGAATGTAATCGTTGCTGTTGGACGTGCTTCCGGTAAAACCACTTTCAGAGAAAATGGCGCCGAAACTCAGGCCTACTGACGATGAAGAACCTCTCTGTACGCCGCAAGGTGATACAGACGCGAGTGACAGGTGACGGGTTGGGCCTGAGCCTCCACCACCCCTTCGGTCCCTGGTGTTGCTTACTGATGCCACCAACTCTTCCATAATGGCCTCGAGCTGTACACTGCAATAATCCTCGATGGATGAATGCTGAGTGGGCAGCTTCCCACCAGCATATTGTTGAAGGTGCACTCTCTTCTGCTCGGATCCGCGGACGTTTCTTGGAGACATATCCAGCAGAAAATCGTAGAACTCGTCGAGCGCTGGCCACAGCAAGGAGCTCTTAACACTAGGAGGCTTTTTAGCGTTGGTAGACGAAAGACCTGGAGTCTTCCGTTTCATTGAGATAGTTTTCACTGGCATTGAAGGTGATGATGCCGAGACAGCAACAGATGGGCCTTCTTTCAGTTGTTGTAGACTGTCGCCTGCAGCTCCGTTGGCTGCAGAAGATGGCCTTTTCCGGGGTTTGTGACTAGGATCGCCCCCTGCTGCTTTTAGAGCGGCCTCTAGTACATTTGAACTGGAGGTATCATTCACTTCGTTTTCCTCGCTTTCCGACTCGGATTCCGATTCAGACGATGAAGATGAAAGTGCAATAACCTCTCGCCGTTTTATCCGTTTCACGGCCATCATTTCGTCTTCAGCTGCATCGTCTTCATCGTCTGAGTTGCTAGGTGCAGTGGTTCGGTCGAAAATTTCACTGTTCGCCGGTGTACCTGGTTTCTGGGTAGGACCAGGTTCGTTAATAACCATCGTCTCAGATGATTTCGCGTCGACGGGGATCGATAATGTTGGTGCTTTTTCCAAGACAACAACCTTACTATCACGGGTCTCATCCATGTATTCGTCATCGGCGGCCTCATAATCATTTTCATGCCGAACCTTGTACTCTGCGTAGTTTCCGCTGTCAATTGTTGACGTTCGCGGAGTCGGGCCATCTTCTTCAACTGTTTCCACTTCCTCCTGGTCTTTTTCGTCTTCCTTCTCCTCATCGGCTTCAGACATGCTGCCATCCGACACGTCTCCATCATTGCTTCTGGTTGTGGCATGAGCAGAGTGTTCATCTACGCTCACTATCAATGAGGAGAGTTCCTTTGGGTGCGCTTTCTCAAGTGGCGCAGTCTCACCTTCTTGATCAGTTTCTATCGGCTGTGTGAAAGGATGACTATCCACCCCGCTGAGCGTAGAGTGATTAGCCAATGGCGTTGTTGACGCTAGCTCTTGCGACGTGACCTTACGTGACAGGTCTGACGCATGTCCTGTGGTTATCTCCTGCTCAGTGGCAGGTTTCTTCTCATCGTCAGGCTTGTGTTGGTCTTCACAAGGATTTTTGGCTTCGTTGCTAAGAGCAAACACGATGTCTTCACCTTGTGATTCTGAAAGAATACTTCGGTTCTCGGTAGAACGCCTATCCGTAACACGTTCCTGAGGTTGGCGATCCTCCCAGGTGGAAGCCATTTGCTTCATATCTTGGTCGCTGTCACACCTGGCCAAGTCCAGGAATCGAGCAGCGGTGGAACTAGCAGCTGGAGTGTCGGATGCAGTATCTTTTGGTGATGATGCTATTTCACTATTACCATCGTGAGCATCGGATTTGTCAGGAGAACGGCAAGGCAGCTCATTTGCAGGGGCCTCTGCCTGCATTGGGGACGTTGCAGCGGCTTGAAGGAGTTCGTTGGACCGCCTGAGAAGTTCATTCTCTCGTCTCAAGCGTTCCATCTCTTCCAACACCTCAGGTGCTGGTTCTGCTTGATTCGACTTCACCAATGTCTTTGTCAGCAGCGGCTGAGGAGCATTAATAACCTGTTGTGGTGGCATTTGCGTCTCTGTGCATGATTCTACAAGAGTCGATTTCACTGGAACCGGAGAGGCAATCGGCTTCTGAAGACTAACTGAAGGGTTAGTAGCAGCCACGGCGTCACTCGAGGGTGGTGGTTTCTGAGGAGTTGCGAGCTTCCGTTCCACCTCTTCAAGCGCCATTGCAAACATGAGATCTTCTTCCATATTGTCAGCAATGAACTCGTTTTTTGCCGGGCTAGGCGATGGCTCAGCTGACGAGACAGGAGCTGTACTGGTCGGAATTTGGGTAGTTGGAAGTGCACTTGGTGCATATTCTTGCATGCCCAGGACATGATTTTCAATTTCAGCTGGCTGCGGCACTGCTGCTGCTTCAACCACCATATTTTCACCAAAATTCTGCTGTTGCCCACCACTGGCAACCACAGACGCCGCAGGACGCACAGGCAACGGAACGGGAGCGACAACTGCAGGAACAACAGGAGTGGGAGGAAGAGCAGCAATTGCAGGAGTAGTAGGAGCTATGGTAATAGGAAGAGTCGAAGCAACAGCGATCGGTTTGGCCTCACGATGCAGCGTCTGGATACGGTGCTCCACTCTCTCCGTCTGCTCACGCTCCAATTGCAGCTTCACTTGAGCCAGTGTCACCTTCGAAGCAGCAGTCGTCTTTGTCGCTCGAGTCGTCCTCTTCACCGGTATTTGCTTCTTCTCTGCTGCCGCCTTCTTTGTCGTTGTTGCCTTCTTCGTCCCTGCTGCTGCCGTCAGCTTCACTGGCATCGCCTTCATTACAGTCGTCCGAGTTGTTGCCGCCGTCTTCCGTGCCGCTGGAGCCTTCGTCGTCGTTGAAGTCTTCGGCTTGGCTCGGTTCTTGGCTGCCTTGACGTCCTGCGTCAGATCCTCCACTCCATTGATCGCAGCAGCAGCAACAGCGTCGCTTGTGCCCGTGGCAGCCAGACGCTTCTTGAACTCGCGCATACCCACCTCCACGCTCACGAACTCGCTCTTGTCGCGGCCGGACCGGCGCGGCTTTTTGCGCTGCGAGGAAGTTGCCGCCGCCTTGCGCTTCTTGGGGCCGCCGCCGTCTGCGTCCATGCGCGCGAGCCGAGCTGAGAGCCTGCGCACCAATGCGCCGAACCAGTGCGGTTTGATCCTATTGACGTATTTCAGCCAACCACAGTAAAGTGTAGCCAATCGGATCTTTCCATGTGACGCACACACATTTACCACGTTTTAAGCGCTCGGCGCTCTATGTGCGCTTTAGCCCGCCTAACGATATACTAACACCAAGTGTAACTTTTAATTTGAGCGCACGCTTGGGACCGCCAGTCTTTTCGAGGCGAAGCAACGCCGACCATCAGTCAGTTGCAGGAAGCGAAATCCAAGTCAAGAACATGTCCGAGGTCGAGAAGAAGGAGGAGACGACGCCCAAGGTGGAAGCCGAGGAGGCCGATGCCGCCCCGGAGTCCGAGGAGCCGCAGGCTTACTTCGAGCCCGTGGTGAAGCTCGACGAGGTGGAGGTCACCACCGGCGAGGAGGAGGAGGAGGTCATCTTCAAGCAGTACGTCCGTTTGGCGTTGGATTGGCGTGCGTTAGGCGTTATTTACGGCTTGCGTGATTACTAAGCATATAATTGCGGCGTTTCTTTAGGCGCGCCAAGGCGTTCTGCTACCGCGAGTCGCTGCTGGACAAGGGAACGGGCAAGAAGACGTGGTGCGAGCGCGGCGTGGGCGACGTGCGCTTCCTCAAGCACAAGGAGCACCAGAAGGTGCGCATGCTCATGCGCCAGGAGAAGACGCACAAGATCCTGGTCAACCACCTGGTCGAGTCGCGTACAGAGCTCACACCCAACATGGGCAGCGACCGCGCCTGGGTCTTTAGCTGCTACGACTTCGCCGAGGGCGTCGTGGAGACGCAGGTCTTCGCGCTGCGCTTCGGCAACGCCGAGAACGCCCATAAGTTTAAGGAGGCGCACGACGCCGCCAAGGCCAACAACAAGAAGCTCGAGGAGGGCGCCGATGCTGCCGACACGTCGGCCGGCGACGACGCCGCCAAGGCTCTCGAATCGCTGGACGTCAAGAAGGAGGAATAGACACAAGGCGAGACACACTCGAAGCTTCAGCTGCGTCGGCCAACTGGCCAAAATTGACAGCACTTTGGGTGTGAAACAGGGATCAGGCACTGACAGGTGGTGGGACGGCGATCATGGGACACAAGCAGCGGCGCGCGGTGACTATGAGCGACTTCTGATGGGTGGCGTCGAGTATCTTGCTGAGCAGTGCAGTGCAGTGCAAAGCGGTGAGCTGTGTCTGCCTTGCCTCCCTCTGTCGGTTGTGGTTATCAGTTTTTTTCATTTACTACTACATTTTTCCGACCATATACCTTCTTTGCGTTTAGCGCTTTTTTGTTATGGAGTGAGAAGGTAATGCAGTGTCTTTTAAGTGCTTGGAGTCGTGTAGTCTATGGTTCAGTAGGCAGCAGGCGGTTGATGAAGCCGTCTTGGATATCGAGAGGGTCGGTGCAGCTTGCTACGGTGGTTGGCGGCGCCGAGCGGTTGTAGACGGAGACCCCCATGATGATGAGGGAGAAGCCGACGAAGTAGAGACTGCTGAGTTCCTCGTTGAAGAGGTACTTGGCTACCACAACTGCGAAGAAGTCGGACGTGAGCAGTGACAAGTTGAAGACGGCGGCGTCGGCCGTGGTAAGGAAGATCTACATAAAATCTCCAGCGTTAAATCACATGCAAACAGTGACAATCGAGCGTACGTACCGATGTCGAAGTGTACATGACGAACAGTGTGATGATGTAGCCAAGCAGACACAACGCACTGGGCCAAGTCCTGGTTGAAATATACAAAGCGCATCGAGCGTGAGCTCGCACGTCATCCCTCGACCACTGCAAAAGGCATCTCCTTCCTTACCATTCCACAGCGCGGATGATGTCTCCTTCGAAGTACGCCGCTTGCATCGAGCTGATGAGGAAGCCGAAGAGGCCAACGAAGCCGAGGAACTCCAGCTGCAGTCGTCAGTAGCAGACCGGTTAGCACAAGACACAAAGCAAGGCCACGCACACCTTTAGCTACATGTACTCACGCGACGGTTTTCCTTCTTGACGAGATACTCTTGCCCCACATTCGAACACGCGTAGACAGCACTACCAAACAGACAGAGGAAGTCTCCGTACAACGCAGAGACGTTCCACGACGCTTTCAACGGCATCTCTTGGTCTCGAATCACGTCCGAGATCACCAAGACACTAATGCCCACAAGACAGAAGAGCACCGCCACAAAATGCGAGCGCGTGTACTTGGCTCTCAAAAACACCGTCGACAGCAGCATCACCACAGGGATCGTGAAGCAGTCCAGCAGCATGACACTCGAGATCGACGTGTACTTGTAGGCGCACACCACTAGAAAATTCCCTTCCACATCAGCAAAAGCCAGCAGCAGATACTGCCACCACGGGATCTCCAACTGGTAGCCTCGTTGGCGTCGGAACCGCATGATGGGGTCCACCAAGTACGCACATAGCAACAGATAATTGCCAGCGCTCTGCGTCACTGGAATCTGAATCTGTAATACACAAAAAAGACCCCCACGTGTAAGCTTCGTACCATTCATCCCATTCTGCGCATTCCTGATTGTCTGCTATGTCGGACTCGTCGCCTCCGTATCAATGCTGTATATTAGAGCGAAGACGCACCTGGAACGACCCATTCAACAGCTGGGAGAATACGCCCGTGCATGCAATCAGCACCGAGATGAACTGGCCTAGAATCAACACTCGGTTCTTGTCATACACGGTGGAGCACGAGAAGCTCTGGTCGCCATTAGCCGCCATCATTTTGGACCTCACCAATTGGTACAATGTGCCAAAATTATGGTACATGCGGAGCAACTTCGACATAGCAATACTCTACATGTACCGGTAGCATCACTCTCAGGTCTCAAAGGGTTAAGTGGATCTATTATTACTCTGGCCGTAGTTCCGCACTAGAACTTGTGGTATGCTCCTCGATCTTCTCCACCATTACGTCGAACAACTTACAGGTGCCGGCCTGCTTCTCTGCCATAAGTCGGTTGAGCATGGGCTTCCACTTGCGGCCGCGGGTGTTGATGAACCAGTTGTTCTCCTGCTCCAGCGTGATGCCTCCTTGCTGAGTGAGCAATAACTACTCCTGTTCGGTCGGATACGGATGGTGCAGGTTGTGCTCGGACCAGTGGTGCATCAACTTCTTCGACAACTTCGAGAGACTCGTGCGTGTCTTGGGCGAACTCACCTCGGCCAAGGGGTCAACAGCGCCAGCTTGAGCTTTCATGAGCAGACGCTGGTAGCTCTCGTTTCCTTGGAAGGCTTGGTCCTCAAGCAAACGTTTGCGGCTGTACTCGATGTATGCCCTACTCTCTTCCTTGGTTGGCATCGACGCAGCTCCTCCATACACGGGTGACAGCGCCGCTAGCATTAGCTGTAGATCCTGCTGCACGCCTTCCGTTTGTTCCACTGCAGTCGTCTTTCCTCGCAGTGGACGTCGCAGCGGCTTCTTCTGCAACACCGCTGTCGCTTTCGTTGTTAAGCTTTTAGGTATACTCCCTCTTGTAGACTTAGTGACAATCTTGGGGTCTCGCCATTGCTGGCCTGGGGCGTAATGTGCGCGATTCGGGGACGTCATGGTAGTAAGACTACAAATGACGAAGATGCCAATGTAGAGATGTGTCTATCTATCTAACTAATGCCTTAGATTCTGATTTGACTGTTTGATTGATGGAAGAGACTACATGTACTTCAAGAGACGAGCAAATGCCGGTATTGGTATCGATGAATGGCGACACTATCCGGGGACTGTTAGTGTGCAAACCTTGCAAGGGTGGGGTCGATAGTTGGACGGAATATGGGTGCCACGTAGTATTTGGCGCACGTGATGGATAAAAGCACAAATTCCAGTATACACCGTTGGATTTCAAGAGTGCACCCAGCGGTTTGACACTCACCCGAACACGGATGATGATGATGACTGGTTAACATTCAATGACGAGCCTTCACAGCGCGTATGTGCTCACAAATGTGTAGACTTCTGACATACAGGCAATCAATGGATCAGCTAGACCGTACGCTGAGGCACTACTGACTTGCATCCTGAAGCATCCGACGACTTCGGCTTCGCTCCCGAACTGAGTGAGCAACGAGAGATTGTTCTCGTGTGAAAAGCAGCGTTTCTTCGGCTTGATGTGACACCTTCAGGAGCTTGGCCATTAGCGAAGTCCGGTATTGCTCCAGGTCATCCTCGTCATGACCGCACGACGACGACGTTGTCGATGTCGAGGAGCATCGATTGCGACGTGACATATCAACTGGGACCTTGTCAAAGATCACAACTGGACCGCTCTTCAATCTGCTTGAATTGAGAACGTCGGTACCCTCACTCTCATTGTCCATTGTCTCGCTTTCCTCGTCAGATGATGATGCCCACCCCATAGAGGATAAATTGGACGCACGGAATTCGCTGTGGCTGCTGAGCACCTGTACTTGTGCCGATATATTGCGGACAAAAGACATGAGGGATCGCTCGCTGCCTTCGATGTTCACCTCGGCTTCTTCATCGATCTTGTCGAACGTGGCATTTAGCACCGCAGTGCCCAGTTCAGCTACTTGGTCTCCTCGAGCTTCGACTCGGAGCTGGTCCGTGGAGCTCAAGTTCACCTTGGAAATGCATTCGCGGCAAAAGTCAACTCGCTTCGGATGGCCACTTGACATTGTGCCGCGAACGAGGACGTATTCCTTAAAGCGGCACTTCTTGCACACGTGCTTGTTACAGCCAGCACAATCGGTAAGGCTCTCGAAGAAAGACGAGCTGCTTTTGCAGACGTAGCAGCTTTCCCGCGACGAGTTGCATTTCCAAACTCCAAGATGTGTCGCCGACATTTTAAGCGCAAACTTTTTCGCACGCGTGCACTCCAGCGCATTGACAACCGCCAGCAACACGTCCGACACCGCTTTCGTTGTGAAGTAGGACAGCGTCGCGTCATTTAGCTCTCCCCTCATGTAGACGCCCACCAAGTCATCCTCTAGCTCCTCAAACACGTAACACAGCGACACCTGCAAACGCTTGTGCATCGTTTTGTGAGGATACTCGGGTAGATCCACCAACTGCATGACGTGGTAAGCCATCCGTTTCCCTGACGCCTGGCGCACCATCCCCAACTTGTCGAAGTAGCACAAGTCTCTGTTGCTTGCTATGGACAACTTGATCGTCGCCCACTTGATCCCTGTGAAGGCGTACGGGTCCAGCATTGTCTTTTTTTGCATCACGTACAACACGGCACTTTTGGTCAGACGCGGACAGTTGATGGCGTTCATGAGCAGCATCTCCTCGGTGTTGTCGCAGTAGAGACCTTCCAAGACGTCATCGAAGCGACCTCGTAGTGTCCCCACGCACAGCAACGGAATCTGTCCGTCGCAATTCAATCGACGCCCACGAAAAAGTCGGACGCCGTATTTTGACCGCAGCGACTTCCATCGCGTGGTGTCAACGCTGTTGCTTAGGTTCCCGTACGCCGCAATGGTCTCAGTTAGTGCCCGCTCGGCCTGGTCGTGGTAGCGATCGAGTTGAGGCAGCCCTAGTGTCACACTCGGGTGCTCGACTTGACGACTGCGCAGCGACATGGTGCGCGTCAGAACGGGGAGGCAGCTCATGGACAGCTGAGAGAAGATCGAAGCTTGACGGCGACGGCAGACTGAGAAGTGAGGGTGGGGTGCTGATGTAATGCGCCGAGTTGAGTTATTGCCGCATCGGATGTCCACTGAGAAGGTCCGGAGGCAGGTCACGTCTCGCCATCTTCGATGCGCGGGAACGGAGACCTTCGTCTATGCTACATGTATGTCTGTCAGCATGTGTAGGAGGGTCTCAGGACATCTGGTTTCATCGTGAACCTACACTTGCAGATCGTGCAGTTATCGTAGCTTTCGATGCGGTCACTTACATCAAAGTTTCGGTGGCTGTCGCCAATGCCATTGGCATGGCATGCGGCGGTGAGGACAGTGTGGACAGGATCCATTGCTTGCTTTGTTGACTCGTTCATCCTGTACATGCATTTCAGGCGACTGGAACTCCATTTCTTCGATGGAGTTCACCAAAGCTGATTGCATGTATCCTGGAGAGGAGCCTGTCCGTGCATGTCCCTTCTTGCAGGTTCACTCACTCCGCATGACTCAGAGCTACATGTGTTATTAATACATGTACTAAGAGCTTAGTACGAAATACTTGGTGGGGGACTAAGCAAGTGAAGACGCGCGGTCTCATGTAAAAACAACCTTGATGAATAGCGAAAGTCCTGAGAGGATTCACAGCCGATGTGGGATCCACGACACGGCCGTACCCAGCATAGAAACCGTGCGGCACGCATGTGCGTAGTTTGTGGCTGTACAACGTGCGAGATGCCACACCGAGCTCGATGGGGCACCACTACATGTAGCAATTGCGCTCCTTTTCCCCAGGTGCCCGTTGATTTCGGTGGGGTTGAAGGTCTCGGATACCGTTCAGTTCGTTGAAGCCTTGACCTAAATCGGTCTCGATTCGTACGAACAATTGTTTTCTTGTTCAATAGGGATCTGTTTGTACAGCATCCTCCTCTAGGATACATCATCCATCGGCATCTTCTCAAAACCGCGTGCTGCAAGGACGGACATTTCGCTGCGTCTGCCGACAAGTCCTCGAGCACTCATTAATCGAAGCAGGTTACTGAGCGCCTCGCAGGAGCTTTCACGACTACATGTACTTGTACTTGTATCCCACGAACACAGCAGCTGTGAGATTAGCGAAGTGCTACAGTAGTTGTCCAAGCTGCCTCTGAGGTCCGCAGCTTGCAGAGTGCTCTTCTGCGCGGAAAAGCGGCCGCGTGGTCTCACTTACTGCCAGATTCCTGGCAAAGTGAATCTCGTGACCTGTCCAACGATACTGCGTGACAGTACATGTAGTTACTTAGTCTGCAACACTAGGTTCTACCTCCGCTGACCGTCACGGAACCGCTCGAAGAACGCCAGCATCCGGTTGTCGATCTGCGGTGTCACCACCGACAGAGCGCGAACAAAGTGTCGCTTTGCTACGTTGACTGCTGCGCGATCTTCTTCGACCGCATGAAGAGCAGCTTCACGACAGAGGGCTTGAAGCTCTGCACCCGAGAACCGCGCAGTTGCAATGGCTAGCTCGGTCATGCTCACATCCGACGCCAACGGTGTTTTCCGCGTGTGGATCTGCAGGATCTGCTCGCGAGCAGGGACATCTGGCGGGGACACGTAGAGTGCACGGTCAATGCGGCCCGGCCGCATTAGAGCTGGGTCCAAGAGATCGGGGCGGTTCGTCGCAGCCACCACCAAGACGCGCTTCAGTGGCTCCAGTCCATCCAGCTCGGTCAGCAGCTGACTTAGCACGCGGTCGGAGGCGCCACTGCTGCCTCCAGATCCACGAGTACTGGCAAGTGCGTCGATCTCGTCGAAAAAGACCACAGTCGGCGAAGCAGCGCGTGCTTTTCGAAACACCTCACGTACTTGTTGCTCTGACTCGCCAACCCACTTGCTAAACAGCTCTGGGCCCTTGATAGCAATAAAATTCATACCGCTCTCGGTGGCCAAAGCCTTGGCTGCCAGTGTTTTACTACAACCCGGAGGGCCGTACAGAAGCACACCCTTCGGAGGGCGAATACCCATACGCGTAAAAGCTTCCGGATGCTGCAGCGGCCATTCCACAGCCTCGCGAAGAGCTTGCTTGAGCGCATCTTGGCCACCGATATCACTCCACAGCACACGGGGCACGTCCACCGAAATCTCGCGCAAAGCACTTGGTCGAATCCCTCTCATAGCAACCTTCAGATCACTCAGCGTCACTTGGAAGGGTGGTAGCGAATCAGTGCCGGCTAAAACAGCTCCGCTCGACTCAGCATTGTTCGCGAATGCGCGGTGCAGCGCTAGCAGCGCGGCTTCCTTGCAAAGAGCGCTAAGGTCAGCTCCAACATAGCCGTGGGCGCTTGAACTCAGCTCCTGAAGTTCGGCATCGGTCAGCTTGTGGGGTAGCCGTCTCAGAGCTACGCGCAGAATTGCCAGTCGGTCGTTGGCCCTCGGAATGCCAATCTCGACTTCGCGGTCAAAACGACCCGGTCTTCTTACGGCAGGGTCAAGGGCGTTGGGTCTGTTAGTAGCAGCCAGCACAACGACTTGGCGAGATGAGCTCAATCCGTCCACCAGTGTAAGCAACGTAGCCACCAGACGACGCTCCATATCGCCCACACGGGAGTCACGCTTCGGGCAGATAGCATCTAATTCGTCAATGAACACAAGTGACGGAGCCTCTCTAGCAGCCTGTGCAAATACTGCGCGTAAATTCGCCTCACTCTCACCGACAAATTTGCTCACGACTTCTGGTCCGTTGATCGTGAACACACGCGCATTTAATTCTCGCGCCAAGGCCCTTGCAATCAATGTCTTACCCGTCCCAGGCGGTCCAAACAATAAAACACCCTTCGGAGCCGGCAAACCGAAGCGCTCAAACGTCTCCGGGTTGGTCAGCGGCTGTTCTACCACCTCGCGAATAGCCTTCAGCTCCTCATGAAGGCCTCCAATTGCCGCAAAACCATCCTGTTTCGCTCTCGTCGCCACCTCAGTAGAGTCGTTGCTCCTATTCTCCAGCAGTGTAGCTTCCTGCTTCTCTTCCCATACCACCGTAAACGCTGTCTTCGCCGCCAAGACCCTCACCATCCTTTGCTCTTTGTCACTCTCGCCATCAACCTTCTTCACCCGGAAGACCGTGTTCACTCCATGCAGCGGCAGAGAAATCAACGCCTCTTGATGTACCAAAGCTCCATCAATCATAGCCACAATACACCGCGTCAACAGCGTGCGTTCTTTCTCCGAAAGCTTCCGCTGGTGCGTCGAAGCCCTGGACACCAGCTGCAGCGTCACACTCTTGGCTGTGAAGCTGGAAGTCTGCAGTGTTTGGACCGTCACCGTCTCGACTTGTTGCTCGGCCACTGTTGCTTCCCACATGGAGCTGAGACCGACGCCATGTCGCTTGATCTTGTCCATGGGCCACGCCAGTCCACACAACAGAAGCTTGAGTGTGTCATTGTCCTTGTAAGCCGTGTAGAGCACCACGTGGGCGCCCGACTCAAGGCCAAAATGCGCCATATCATTGGGATTCAAGTACACTTTCGACACGGTACGAGCCGAGCGAGCACCCGCGCGCACGAACTGCACACGCGCCTCCAGCAGCTCCATGGTCCTAGCGGCGATGACTGGCTTGGGTCGCTAATCCCCGGGTTAGTGACAATGTGGAGCCATGTCACTGTAGTGCGTCATGTATCCTCTGTTCAAGTCGATATAGCTACAGGGAACTCGATATGGCTACAGGATGTTGTTGCTGTTGCCGTCGTTTGGGTCACAGTAGGAAGTACCAGAAGCTGCTCTGGAGGAAGAGTTCGTGGATGATGGCAGTCGAGTCGATGTGGAAGTTGCTGTGGACACGCCGTGACGGCCAGAAGCATCGGTCGACTGGGTTTGGATGGACATCTCGTTGCGCACGATCGCAGCTGCGACTTCCGATGGCTGCGCTGCTGGGCGAGGCGATGTCACGGTCGTCTTCAACACTGGGTCTTGCGTGTGGATGGTAGTTAGCATTATGCAGCACGAAAAATTCACTAGGCGGTTGCCAACGGGGGCTGCGGTCGTGATCGAGGTGCTGTTGGATGATGACTTCTTCTTCTTGCTCTTCTTCGTGCACTCTTCGTGGGATAGTAACGTTGAATCTTGAGCTGCCGTTGTTGCTACTGTTCATAGTTGACGCGAGACTGGAGCACTCGAGGTCTTGCTGAGGCCGTTCAACTGTACAACTGGCAAGAGGCCTCCGACCGGACTCCAGAGCAACTCTTACAAGACTCGTCCATTGTCTGTAAGTGTTGGCGTCGGGTGTACGCAGACGAACTTGCTTGGTGTGCCATCCGTACTCGAGCGCGAACTCGAACTTGGACGACATCCCCTTTGTCATAGGCAGTAGACGCACCGGGTGGATGCATGGGTCGAGAGGGACGCGGAACTCTCCACCAAGAACACTTGGTCGTCGGATCAGAAGCACTGGCAGTGCGTGGCGATAGTCCTGGCGATGGCACGTCAACTGCACCGGTGTCTTCGTCCTGCAGGCAACGGGACTTTAGAGAGCGTAATGGAATGAGAATTCGCAGGCGTTCAACGTACCAGAAGACATGGCAACCTTGCACTTTTAGCGTCCCCGAGAACACGAGAGGTTGGGCGTTCATTTTGCTTGGAAAATGGCCAAGAGAGAGAAAGATCGAATTTCTTTTGCAGAGGGTTTTTAACACTGAAGTTGCAGTGGCTACCTACCCCACCTGGTGAATCATACGCTTCTGTTTCGCATGGACAAAAGGAAAGAGCGACGTTGAAGTGGTCAAAAGTAACCAAAGACTTGTCCTGATTTCGGAGATGCGATGAGCTCATCGTATTTCGCGCCGGCGCCCCGCTCCTTTCCTTCGTCATGGGAGCATGCAACCGTTTGCCAACTTCCACTTTGTCATTCCTGGGGTCGAGTGCTGGCTTTGCTATTTGCAGAGAACTCGACTCGTAGGTGGCTTTACACGCTTGACCGCAATGCCACTATGGACAATGAAAATTTGCAGAGAATTCTGGCTACTAAGCTTAGTCGATGGCCTCTTCTCGATAACTATGGGCAATGCGAATTCGGCAAAGGTCCTCCTGCCCATGATTTCCAGGCTGCCTATCCGATAACACTGGTCATGGCAGGTCTGTCTAAGCTAGACCCAGTAACTCCTGTGCCACGTTACACTTCGGCTCAAGGCCTCATCACGCAGAAAGCGGTAAAGTGTACATTTTGCCGACTCCATCTGACGTTTCTGCCCACAATACAGTCCACGTTGAAGTGAAGACTAAGATAGATGCAACCACTTTGCATGGCAACGACAATAAGCAGCGTCCCCAATAGCTTGCAAGCTCCGCAGAGTGCTGACAAGAATCAAGGCTAAGGCGATTGCTTCCGAGCTAGCAGACCAAAAATGAAATTCAATTCAAGTGATCGCCACCTACAGCAGACTACGGCACGGGATCTCGGACCACCCGGTTTGTGTGGCCTCCACCAGAGTACGTGACGACCAGAGGAAAGCCCAGTGTGTGGCAAGTTGCCGCAATAAAGGCCTCGCGATGCTCCGTCTGACTCGCACTGTGCTTCAGACTCCGGATGTCGCCATCATGTCCTCCAACCATAGCAACACCACCCAGTGGCACCCGCCACAAACGCACTCACTCGTACGAATCTTGTTCATTATCGAATTCACCTTCAAGATGGCGCAGCAGACGCCAAGTTTCAGCCGCTCCCGAGCTTCCCAGCGCTCCGTGCGTCGCCTCCCAGTGCCAGCGCTCTCCATGTCATTGCGCAGTCGTCGGGCGGAACAGCCCACAGTAACTCTAGCTCTGCCTCAACTCGATCGCTACCACGACCGCTCCGAGAAGGCATTGACCGAGACCATCGCAGCGTACGGGCAGCTGGACCAAGACGTCGACCCTGCACGTTGGAAGTGTCTTCGATCGCGACACGGCGTCCGGCTTTTTCGTGGTCGTCACCCCACCACTACAGGACACACCCCTCTGCTCTGCGTCGGTGCTCTGCGGGGCAGCTTCGACGACATCATGGAAGGGATTTACTGCCAGAACACGGAGGAGATGCTGCTCATGAACGCCATCAAGTGCCCTCGCCTAGCTGAGAGTGCGGTGCTCTACACAGTGCAGCGCCAAACAGTGTGCGAGCCGTACGCCTTCACAGGCGTCAAGTGGACCACGATCAAGCTGTCGGTCGCGAGCAACCGAGACTTGTGCTACTTCGACAAGATGGGGTTACTGCGCCAGACGTCCGGGAAGCGGATGGCCTACCACGTCATGCAGTCTGTGGATCTGCCCGAGTACCCGCACAAAGCCATGCACAAGCGCGTGCAGGCGTCCTTGTGCTACGTGTTTGAGGAGCTGGAGCACGATCTGGTGGGCGTCTACATGCAGGGCGAGATGGACCACGCGGCGTTGTCGTACTTCTCCACACCGGCAGTATCGGATCTGCTGCTGGCAGTCACCAACGCGTTGGAGTGCACACGATCCAAGAAACTCGCAGAAATGATGGCCGTGGCACCTCCTGGGAGATACAGACGACGATCGTCTCGCAGATGCTGCGACGTGTGTCGCGGCAGCGCGTCGTTCTTTGAGAGTCTGCAGGGGTGTGCTGGTTGCAACTTCAAATACGTCTGCAGGAAGTGTCGTCTGAAGGAAAACGTCCTCGCGCGTGACACGACGTCGAACTCCCATCTGATGCGTGCTGAGTTCTGTCGTGTGTGTATCTCCAAGATGGACTCAACTTCCATCGACCAGCTACGCGCTGAAGCTGGCGACTTGAGTGTAGCTGGACTACGCTCAGCAAATATGTACGGCGCGTTCTGCGAAGTCGAGGAAGAGCCTGAAGACGTGGACATCCCAGGCAGCGACCGGTCTTTGACGGCGTTCACTCTCAAGATCTCGGCGCAGTTACAGGACCTCAGTGGTCGCAGCGATATCCGCATCTCCAACTTGTCGTCGATGGAGAAAGTGTCGATCTCTGAGGACGAAGACGAGGACGCGCTGCTGGGCGAAGGCCGAGACGTGCTCAACTCAATCGGAAAGAAGAGCAACCAGCTCGTGCCGTTCGACAAGGACCCGGCAGACACGTCGCGCCGCAGTTCACGTTCTACGACATCGACGGCGTCGTCCTCGCACTATCACGACGACGACGAGACGGAGCAGTACCGAACGTCGCTCTTCGCACGCTTGCTGCAGGTGTCAAACCAAGCGGAGGCGACGTTCCACCTCACGAGAGAGCAGTCGCTCATCGCGCACTCGGTCTTCCAGCGCAACCGTCGATGGGCACAGTCGTCAGATGGATCCGTCTACAGCCAGTAAAAAGCTCTCGATAATAAGCAATGTAGCCATGCCATTGGAAGACCACTTCAACTTGAAACGGCTATTGCAAGAAACCGCATCTCACACGCAACTTAATTGATCTTGAGTTGCTATTCCGCAACACGCTCCTTTTTTCCATCGATGTGTTCTACACAAACTGCGTGTCTTTGATGCATCTGCTCAATGCGTCGAGCTGAAGGCGTAAGGCCCCCAATGCCAGACAAGAAGACGACACGTGACAAAGCAAGCCAAGCCAACGGACGATGGACTTGCTCAACGCAGCATGGCGCTTTTCCTTCAGAGGCGACAAGGACCTGGCGGCTGGACAGAAGGCGCTTGAGCGCATCCAGGACTTGCTGGTGACGACCATCGCCAAGTATAACGGCGCTCCCCACGCACTCACGCGCGAGGAGATCGCGCCCATCGAGGCCATCTGCGATCAGCTCGTCCCAGCCAATTGTAACCTCTTTGCAGATCATTTATATTGACGCTGGTAGACTGGTGGACGGCTCACGGATCTTGTCTCTGTGTGGAACAGTTCAACTGACGGTGCCAGGCTCGGCCAACAGCGGACCGGAGCGACCCAAGCGCGTGCATTACAAGCACGTCTACGAAGACGAGACTTTCTCACTGGGGTAGGCTTCTCAGCCCCCTTCGGGCTTCACTGTGATGCTTGAGACTTGTCCATTCAAGAAGCTGATACGTCTCGCTGTGTTGTCCGTGTGCTCATTCATTTCCAGGATCTTTATCTTGCCGCCGGGTGTGTCCATCCCGCTGCACGACCACCCGGGCATGAGTGTGATCTCGCGCGTGTTGTACGGATCGCTGCACATCAAGGCGTACGATCTCATCAAGGACGGCGCAGTTTTAAGCGGCAAGAAGCACATGGCGCGCCTCCAAACGGATGAGATCATGACAGCCCCTCACATGACGGAGCTGCTGCCGGACTGCGGCAACCTGCACCAGCTCGTCGGCGGCGACGACATTGGCTGCGCCTTCTTCGACATCATTACTCCGCCCTACGACTCTAATGACGGACGCGACTGTACCTATTTCCGCGTTATCGACTCAGTTGACAACCCAAACGACGCTAGCGAGAAGCTATTCGTGCTCGAGTCCTACGATCCACTGGACTTCGACGTCATCACAGAGGCTTACGATGGCCCTCACCTGCAGCGCTAAGTGAGCTAAGACACTTTTCGATGTATTATACTAGTAAGCTTAGTATTGTATTTTTTTCTTGAACGGCGCGGGTTGAATTGGATGTGTGCGAGGTGCATGTGCAGACAGATGTCGTCGAAGTGCCAGCTCACAGAGACGACGAAGTTCCGCTCGTGACGGAGTAAGTCGTGAGGCCACCTCAGAGCCAAATCCTTAGTCCTTAGTAAGGACTCCTTACGAACCGAAATCGCTCCGGGCTTCTGTCGGTGAACCTAGTCTCTGCTGTTATCAGGTGCAATCCACGAATTCTAGCACGCACTGATCGAACGCTATGCTCTCCGTTGAAAGGCAACAATTTGATGCACTTTAACTGATGTTTCCGTTGGGCTTGGTTACTCGTGCCAACCTCAAACGAGGACGTAGCTGGGATGCAAAAACTCCTGCTACATGTATTAATAAAAAATGCTTGTAAATGCAACACCACCATCAGAACCAGCTAAAGCAAACCAAAGCAACAACAAAACCAACACAACCAATGGAGCCACAAAAGAATGCCATTCTACGTCAGCTTATGTCACCGCAGCACTAGGATGAAAGCACCTAGTTCTCCGACGGCATCGAGCGCAGGATGTCCGAGTCACCAGCATCAAGGATGCACATGCACGACACGCGGAAGTACTTACCGCAAGCCGTACCGAGGTCGTTGTTGGTACCCGTGAAGTGGTGCACACCCGTCTTGGCCAACATCGAGTAGTACTCGACCTCCGACTTGCGGAGCGGGGGCGTGTTCGAGGCGAGAATGACCAGCTTGGCCTTGCCGCTGCGCAGGTTCTTGAGCGTCTGCTTGTAGCCCAGTGCGACCTTACCGGAGCGCATTACCAGCTGCAGGCGCGAGTTGATGTTGTCCGAGGACTTCTTCTGCTCATAGCGAACACAACAAAGGATTAATACAGAGCTCCTCGTTCCTCCATCGAACTCTTCCCATCCGACTTCGCAGAAACGTCTACACACGGCAGCGTTGCCTTAAAAGGCAAAGCGACCGATCACGACCTCGTCCACCGGATGGGCATTACACTGTGTCATCACCCTACCGACTTCTTAGAGGCAACCATTCTTGATTCGTTTCTCAGCTGCTGATGCTCCACAGAATCAGTAAATGACCGACGTCAGCAGCGGCGGAGCTCGACAGGGCCTTCTCAACCAACCAGACACAGGTAGCTGCTGATTGGACGAAGATATATACTCCACGCTGATTCGTCAAATTTGAAAACTAATATTGGCCAATCAGGAAATAGAAAAAGGAGGCTAACGGCTTCAACACGTTATCAGATAACTTATCACGCATTCGTGGGCTACGCCTTCCTCGCATGGAGTCATTGCAGCGGGCGCTCCCGCAGTTTGCCAAAAACGCCACTCAGACCGTGTCGGCAGATGGTAATCACCGTGTAATGCATGCCTTTTGATGTTTTGAAGGCTTCTTTTGCATCATGCCTGCCAATTTGGCAGCGCCAACTAATTCGAAGGAGATTAAACTGTGCGATTCCAGTGATGGTGCTGACCACGCAAGTAAATCAGCAACAAACGGACTGCTTGGCGTGCTACAGTGCATTTGAGAATCTGCTTCTGCAGAAGGACAATGAATCTTAATCCACACAGGTAACGTTAACTTTCCAATTTTCAAGTGGAATATCGACTCGAGGTCACCTTCTACTTTGAACAGTCCTATTCAAAGTGTACCTGTACTGCCGCAGCGTGCAGTACTATTACCAGTATGTCTTTTGTCTTCTTTCTCTACAATTTCAATGTATTTGTACCAGTATTTTCACAGGTGGCCTCAGCTACAGTTTCCTCGACGTGTGCTGTTAATATGCTTAGTATCACTACCATCGATGGCGCGACCATGGCCGCCAAATTCTATCTTGAATACGTCAACAGTAAAGCCGTGAGAAAATAGCCGAGTTTAATTTTGCTCGTGGAGAAGTTACTGACAACACTTTTTCTAGTGCTTTACCAGTCAACTGATTGTCCCTGCGCTGGACTTTGGGTTGATTGCTGGTGCATTGTTTTCAGAAGCCGATTAAGAACGTGCCAAGGTATCGATGCCAGCGCAGGATGAACGTTCCTCTCTCGGTCCTACTGCGGTAGCGTGGCAATCAACAGCACGCTGCCAGTTGCCATCCAATACCTGGAAGCGTTCGCCCACAAACAATACGCGCAGAGCTACAACGCACTCTGGTACTAAAGTACTTCCTGGGCGGTACACTAACGAGATCCCGTACGTCATCATGAGTAGCTTTTCATTCACGACGATAATGACGCACGAAGTTGCAAGTGATAGGAGCATCTTAACCGTCCTCACAGTTGCACACCAAGATAATGTTCGTCAAAATCCGTGCATTTGCATTACCACGACACGCATTTTTAGGATATGATAGACCTTGCGAAAACTGCACTTTCCTGCAGCATCAACTCCAGCTAATCGAGGTTCTCTACTTTGTTTTCTAATATCGGCCGCCTCGACCACCTTCTCCTTTTGTACCAAGTATTCAATTGGTTCCAGTCGCTGAATTTTTATTTTTCCCGTTAAAGCGCCGTTCAGGAATCTATTCTGAAACCAGTCGTTGGGTGGTTACGACACTGGTTGTACAGGTTTATGGAGCATTGCCGCGCAACATTATGCTTCAGTTCATCATGACACTGTAGGCACAACGGAAACACACTATTGTTCTCTCTTCTGCAGTTTTCGAGGTTGACCGTTGTCGACGCAATGCTGGTGCACTTGTATGCATCAAATTTACTTGGGTTGGTTTGCGGCGGTGTCTTCCAACATTTGACCGAGAAGGTTTGCTCAGTCGGTGCTCCAAGCCGTTGGTCGAGGCTTCTTGACGCGTACGTGGTTGGTGCCAACAATTGAGCCGAAGCAAGGTGTATTACCTGCTCGCAGCATTTCTTGCTGGTCGTAGAATAGACTGCAGCGATACAGGCAATCTGCATCTTGCATTGCTCGTGGTACCGAACACCCTAAAAGCGTTTTGCTTAAAACTTGCACCATCAGCCCCCCCCCCCCCCCCCGGAATCGGGACGGTTCGATTTTCAGATTTCGTGTTCGCTAGTGACAAAAGGGCAGTGACTAAAGTCTGCCTGATGCGGCACACTTCAGTACAATTTGTCCCGCTAACAAGCAATGATAATGTGCTGCATAGTTAACGCTGCACCACAAACGTTAGCTATTATATTAGTACAACGCGGTGGACAGCGCACACGAACAGAGGAGGAAACTGCATCAACATTCCAATGCTTTGCCGAACAAGTCTCCGTCTGCACGTGATCTCTCACGTACTGTACACATCGAATGTACGGCGCTCCACCAAGCCCGATTCTCGCCAAACCAAGGCGGCAAACCTGCGCACTTGTAGTCGACCCGAGTGAAGCCATGTCTTCAACGAACGAAGCGAACATCTTGGTTTTCGTAAGACGGTTTAACTCCAATCACCGTCTGATAATCGCCCTCTCTTTTTCACCAATCCTGGTCATCATCTCGTTCCTTCTCCCTTCTGATTGGCCATTTCCGTATCTAAAATTAACCTGTCTTCTTTAGCCAGCCACCTAGTCCCCCTTTACCTTGCACTTTGTATTGCAGTCTCGTTTCCGCCTCAAAAGTCCTGAAGGAAGCGCTCCATCCGATCAATCGCCTTCTCCTTCGCCTCCGTGCTCGACGCGAGGCCCCCGGACGCCGCCAGTGACAGCCGCAGTAGCAAGCCAAGAGACCGGAGACCCCCTGCGACCTCGCGTCTGTCGTGAAGAGGGGCCGCTCTTACCACGAAGGTGCGGAGAGTGTATAGACGTTCCATGACCGTAAGAGGTTCTGTTGCTAACGTCGTCCCCGTGGCGCAGACGCCAGCGGAGACCAGGAAAGCCACTGGCGGGCGAGACGTCCCTGAGTTCATCCCCGCGCCTCCAGCCAAGAAGCGGAAGCGGCGCGACGACATGCCGACCATCTGGCTCCGTCTGGAGCTCTTCGAGCTCGGCCTCATGCCGCTGCCATCCAAGTACACGGCCACGCTGACGCTGAGCAACGCGAAGAAGGCACTGGACGCTGTGCACAACAAATTTCAGGCTGTCAATGGAGAAGACGCAGCAGGAGCAGCAGTTGCTGCTGGAGATGATGCAGTCATGCTGGACACGGAAGGATCGTTCACGGAGAGCGACAACTTGAATTCGGTCACGTTCTCGGTCTGGAAAGACGCAGTGGACATCATTTACCAATGGAGAGAGCAGGACTACAAGACCTTCTGGCTGCTGCTGGTGCAGTTCCATCGGATGATCCCAGTGAAGAATGAAGAGGTGGACACAATTGCGCCGTTGGATGTCGAGCAGTGTCTGGAGAGAGAGCAGGTGCCGGTCTTTAAGATGGCCATATTCCTCTTCATCCAGACGGTGAAACCGCATTCGTGGAGGACAAAATACTCGCTGGACTCGTTCAATGCTGTTTGGTATCGTGAACATGCAGAGAGTTTGGCTGCGGCGGCTGCACTGGAGACTGCGGGTGCTGTGGCTGCTGCTACAGCACCAAAGTCGCCGATTTTGGGCGCTCTTGGATCACCGCTTATGAGGGGAAGCGCGAGTCCGCCGCCACCACAGTCTCCACACACAGTGGGCATGGCGGACCGCTCGACAGCAGACGCGTATTACTTGGCATTTGTACGCGAGAAGCTGGAAGACTTGTTTGGACTGCTTTACCCGTCAGTGGAACTCAAGGACGAGTCTCCGACGGTTGTGAGCGCAGACCAGATCGACCTTTTGGGGTTCTTGTTGTGTCTAGGAGATGTCAGTCTCGTAGACAAAAATGTCAAGCTGAGCTCGTGCTATCCGAATTGGGAACAGTCCGATAGCGGCGACGCTATGACGGAGACTGACGCTGCTCAGGAATTTGCGCCGCATGTGGACAATGGAGCCAAAGTTTGTCGATTCTACAAGACTCATTTATCGCTGAACGAGAAAATGTACCCGCCAGTAGGGTTCTCTGTGGCCCCCCCCGCGACGGCTCAAAACAACCTCTCAACACCTTCGCCCCCCGCCTTCTCTCTCAACGGTCTGTCGCCCAGTGCTCCGTTCATGGCCCAGTGCTGACGAATGTGTGTTTTGTTCGTTTCCATTTCTTTTATACAGATGATTTTTCATTGGATGGTAGTGTAGACATGCCTGCTCCTCAAGAGGAGACAACATGTCGTCCGACTATTCTATCGCAGCTTGTCAAGACGACTGTGATCAAGCGCGCAGACGAGTTCGTGGTGTCTGATGATAACGGCCAACGCCCGGATCTCATCATCTTTTCCTGCCAAGACTCGTACATCTACATCCTGGGACCTGTTCGATATCCTTTCACCTCCCTTGTTTTATGATTGTATTGCTTGTTACTTGCCTGTGCTTCATATCCGATGACACCGCTGAGTCCCACGAAAGTTATCCTTAACCTCTATTTGTTCTGACTAGCACGAATGTGACGATTTCAGCTTGCAAAAATTGCCGTATCGTCACGGCGCCAAACACGGGGATTTTGTCGATGGAGCGATGTGAAAATGTGCAGCTCACTTCTCTCTCTGGCCTCGTCCGCATCAGGTACGAACCAACAGCAATTTTTGATCTACGATGACCAAGCTTTCGCCCCTGCTGATATGTTATGTACTTATTTGTAGCAACTGCCTAGACACGCGTCTCAATGTGTACACGCTGTCCCCCATTATTGTCAGCGGTGAAAACGTCGGTGTGATTTTGGGTCCGTACAACACCAAGTATTCTGGATTGAAGCAGCAGTTGTCCACGGTTCCATTCCTGTTTAATGCGGAGTCACAAGGCTGCTGGAACAACTTCCTAGACCTGGACAGTGATAAAGGTATCCCTACTCTCCATTAACTATATGCCGTACCATTACTCTGTGCTGGTTGCTGACGCACGCGCTGCTGCTTTCTGCTTCACAGACAGCATGGCCGACACAGACAAGCCTCCAGTTTCACATCAGGTGCCCGAGACTTTCCGCGATGTGTGCGTTCCGGTGAAGCCAGCAGTAGGATCGGGTCCCGCCGAGCGGCCATTCCAGATCCCTCCCGAGTATGTGGCTGCTGTGAAGAAACAGTACGAAACGGTAGAGTCGCTGCGGCAGCTAGTGACCAGCGACGAGTTCGATCTCACGAAGAAGCGCACGATGGAGGTGGTGATCCAGCTCAAGTTCAAGGAGTGGCTGTCGTCCACGAGCAACGTGCGGCAGATCCTGGACTTGGTGCACCTTGACCGCGCGAACGAACCCGCCAGCAGGGAGTCGTAGCTTTAGACGCAGAGCAAACATAGCAAAGAGACCGAGAAAAACGCGAGCGCGTGATACCGACGACTATAGTAGATAGAGGTCCTTCCGATCGCCGCACACACACATACAGACAAAAACTCGAGGACGGCCGATGACATGTCTTCCATCGGCCTGCATGTATTGGTGAAATGGATGACGTTATTGCAGTTGTTTCTGAAGTTGCTGACCTGCTTCAGGATTTGGTTTTCATTTGACAAGCACAAGTCGAAGTGATCTAGCGTCTGATTAGCCAAAATCCGTCTCAGCCAATCAGAAGCCGTCGAGGCATGTGCGGCACGTTCCGGCGCACTTTGACCATCGGGAATGCGCAACACGCATATCCTGCAGGCTGGGCGCTTAATGTAGCTCTATGCGCAGCGTCGAGGTCATCCCGCCTCGCTTCACCACCTCTTTCCGTAGCCATCCATCCACCTGCACCACCTTCAGATACCAGCACCAAACGTGCCTTCCGTCCGCCCATTGACCCCTCGTCTCTCTCTCTCATTCTTGCATTTGCTCGCTGGCGCGCACTTCCTTTCCCAAGTCCGTCCCAGTTAAGTAATCCCCCCACCTACATATCAAGATGGTCGCCGTCGACAGTGCAACGCTGGGATTCCCCCGCATGGGCCCCAACCGTGAGCTTAAGTTCGCTCTGGAGAAATTCTGGCGCAACAAGATCAGCGAGGAGGAGCTCTTCAAGGTGGCGCACGCCGTGGAGGAGGCCAACTGGCACAAGCAGATCGACGCCGGCGTGAGCCGTGTGGGCGTCGGCCTTTTCTCGCTCTACGACCACGTGCTGGACTGGACGTACTACCTGGGTCTGGCCCCGGAACGTTTCGCCAAGGTGCCCGCCGGTCTGTCGCAGTACTTCGCCATGGCTCGCGGCGTTGACGGCATCCCCGCCCTGGACATGACCAAGTGGTTTGACTCCAACTACCACTACGAGGTCCCGGAGCTCAGCGCCAAGTCCTCGCCCAAGGCCAACTTCAGCTCGTACCTGAGCAACGTCAAGCGTGCGTTGTCCGTGGTGGGCTCCAACAAGACGGTGCCGATCATCCTTGGCCCTCTGACGTACCTGGCTCTCAGCAAGTACGACGGTGCCACCCTCGACGAGCTGCTGGTCAAGGTGTTGCCGCTCTACACGGCGCTCCTGGACGAGCTTGCTGGCCTCGGAGTGAAGGAAGTGCAGGTGCACGAGCCTTCGCTCGTCGGCGCCAGCGCTGAGCAGCTCGCCAAGCACCTACCGACGGTGTACGGCTCCAAGGACCAGAAGGGCGCCATCCAGCACGAGAACGTGGCTATTAACCTGGCCACGTACTTTGAGGAGATCAACCATGACGTCTACCAGTGGTTTGCCACGTCTCCCGTGTCCGCCATCTCGCTGGACTTCACGCGCGGCGACAACCTGTCGGTGCTGCAAAAGTTCGGCTTCCCGGCCGGCAAGCGTCTCGGCGCCGGTCTGATTGACGGCCGCAGTGTGTGGAAGTTCAACCCCGCCACGATTCTGTCCCAGGTGGCGGAGATCAAGAAGGTGCTCGCCGAGAACGTCGCGCTCACCATCCAGACCAGCTCGTCGCTGCAGCACGTTCCGTACACGACGGAGTGTGAGAAGGCTCTGAACGCCGGAGAGACCGACGGTCTGCTGGGCGTGCTCAGCTTCGCCTACGAGAAGCTCGCGGAGCTGGAGGTTGTCAAGAAGATCGCTGAAATCGGTGAGGAGGCTGCTAAGGCCGAGGTTGACGCTGCCAAGAAGGCTTGGGCCGTGTACTACGAGAAGAACCCCGCCAAGGACGCTGTGCAGTCCCGAATTGCCGCCGTGACGGAGGCTGACTTCAAGCGCCCTTCGCCGTTTGCTGAGCGTCGCCCTTCGCAGCTCAAGGGCCTGCCAGTGCTGCCTACCACCACCATCGGCTCGTTCCCGCAGACCCCGCAGATCCGTGCTTTGCGCCGCAAGCTTAAGGCTGGTGACATCACTTTGGAGCACTATCGTGGCAAGATTGACGAGCAGATCGCGTACAACATCGGCATTCAGGAGGCCCTGGGCCTGGACATCTTGGTCCACGGTGAGCCTGAGCGTACCGACATGGTCGAGTACTTCGCTGAGAAGCTGAACGGCTTCGCTTTCACTCAGAACGGTTGGGTGCAGAGCTACGGCTCGCGTTGCGTTCGCCCGCCTATCATCTTCGCTGATCTCGAGCGTCCCGTTGACATGACTGTGCGCGAGTTCGTCGTGGCCCAGTCGTTTACGACCAAGCCTGTGAAGGGCATGCTCACGGGCCCCGTGACCATCCTGAACTGGTCGTTCCCTCGCAAGGACATCAGCCGCAAGGACCAGGCGTTCCAGCTTGCTCTGTGCCTGCGTGACGAGGTCGCTGACCTTGAGACCGCCAAGTGCGTTGTTATCCAGGTGGACGAGCCTGCTCTCCGTGAGGGCATGCCGCTGAAGCCTGCCAAGAAGGATGAGTACCTGAACTGGGCTGTGGACGCTTTCCGCCTGTCGACTGCTGTCGCCAAGAACGAGACGTCGATCCACACGCACATGTGCTACTGCGAGTTCTCGGACTGCATGCACGCCATCGACGCCATTGACGCCGATGTCAACTCGATCGAGAACGCTCGCTCGGACGACGAGACCATCCGTTCGTTCAAGGCCATCGGCTACAAGCGCGACCTGGGCCCGGGCACGTACGACATCCACTCGCCTGTCGTGCCGCCTAAGGAGGAGATCGTCAAGAAGCTTACGAGCTTCCTGAACCTCCTGCCTGCCGAGCAGGTCGTAGTAAACCCTGACTGCGGTCTCAAGACTCGCAAGTGGCCTGAGACCATCGCTGCCCTGCGCAACATGGTGGACGCCACCCTTGAGGTTCGTGCTACTCTGTAAGCACAGTCACTCGTCCAATTCTCCAAGAGAAGACCAAGAAGCTCGCTCTGCATTTTTTATCGATGAATTGTGCGCCAAGTCGCTGAGGTAACACCCAGTGTCTTCGCTCACTTGACATGTCCTGAGCACTATGTTCAGGCATGGCCAAGCTGCCGAGACCTTAGTTAGCAGGATGTCTCGCCACCTTGGATGATCTGACAAATAAAGAGTTTGGTTTTCACTGTAGCAACCTCGGTTAGTTTTGCTTGCTTCTTGCTCGGTCTCTTGTTTCGACGTCTTTTTCATCTAACGCTTCGTGAGCCACGACTGCAGCGACTCATGACTTGTTGCAGAACACGGCGGTCTCGGGTAGATTTGCTTGCTATGTGAGGCTTTGAATCGATATTTGACATGTGTAGGAGCAGAATTGGATGTGTGCGAAGTGCTGATAGATAAGTGTGGATTGAATTGATTCTAGTTAGAATGCAACAGCAAGGCTGTGCACACGACTGCCAACGCTACGAGACACGAGGTCGCCCCCCTCTTGACAGCACCAGAGCTGTCAGTACTCTGTCCTGGTGTCCGTGCATCTTCTACAGTGGAGGAGGTGGAGGAGGAATCCGACGAGGCGTAGTACGTACCGATGACGTGCAAGTCTGTGCTTAATAGCAATTGACCCGTGGTGTTGGCCGAGGCGGTCGTATCGATCGTGTCGCCTTCGACGTTCCAACTCAGAGACGACGCCCCGCTCGTGGCGAAGTAGGAGGCCGAGCCGTCTCCGTCTCGAAGTGCCAAGTTGTACGTCTTACGAACTGCGATCGCTGCGTTCACCTCGGCTTCTGTCGGTGCGTCCCCCGACGTGGCAGCAAGCTGGAGGACGGTCTCCGCTGTCGTTCGGATGTAGACGTTGGCATCCACGCACTCCTGGAGCTGCACCAGAAGCACGGCTCGGAAGTAGTATCCGCACTCGCCGATGACGCTCATGGCCACCATCTGAGCGTAGCTGAGCTCTCCGTTGAAAGGGAACACGTACGAGGTGATACCGGCCGAGGTGGAGCACTTGGACTGAAGGTACGGGTTGTTCTCGTTGAGCTTCGTGAGCCGGGCTACTTCGTCACCGCTGCAAATGTAGGCCGTATCCACGGAAGACGCAGTTGTGGTCGCTGACGATCTTGCAGCCGCGACGGTCCCCGTTGGGGTCTCCGTTTCGTCGGCACTCGCTGAGTATGAAGTCGATGCTGATGGGGTCGCTGTAGTCACAGTCGGAGTGTCTGTCGTTGAAGCCGGAGCTGTCGTCGTCGTGCTGTTCGAGCTGCGGGCGTGCACCACCTGGGCGAACTCTAGAAGTGCAACAAGGACGCACCACAGCGCCAGCACCATTCGCCTACTGCCCATGTTCACCCTGTAGCGTTTAATAATGCAGCTGGGGATTCCAGAGCCGATCGACGGTCTCGACGGTGAGGCAAAAGCGGAAATGGTTCGGACGCTACCGCACTCGTGAGTCACAACAAGTGAACGAAACAGCAGGGTCGGTAGAAGTAAGGCCCTCGTTCGGGCCCGGACAACAGCAGGGCGGACAATGACAGCGTGAGATAGAGTGTTCTGCTGCAGCGTTTCTCCTGCATGCTACTCTCTCGAAGCAATCGGTTGGTCACATGGGCACCACCGTCCATATGAATCGACTTGACAGCAACTTGTAGTTGTCGGAAGTTGAGGAGAAGAGATGTTGCAGGGCTTCCGGGTTCGTAAATCGATCAAGAGCTTGCAACGAGTACTGGTACCGGTAATGTAACTTACCCGGCGGCCGATGGGGCTGTGGACGTTGAGGCGACTTCAATGAAGGCACTTCACGGTCCGATCCTCAACGGAACGCGGGGATCGTTGCACCCAGACACATGGGATTAATTGCTCGGATTTGATCGATCGAGGTGGGACGTGTCTGCCACTTTGGAAGGCACACCTGTCAGCTCCTAACGCATGTACACTTGGACGGTTGTCGTTTGTCATTCATGCTCAGCCTTGGCAGGGACATCCTCTCTGGTCACTGGAATGCACAAGACCTCTTCGCGTGAGCGAGGCTTTCTCCCCGCTCAGGATTGTCTGTCTGACCTGCCAACATTGATCGGTGCTTGAAGAGGGCAACAGGTTATGGTATCTTCAGCACATTTATTATTCAGCTAAGCTTAGGTACATGTAGCGATCATTAGGTATTATAAGCTCCTTCGTCAAGTGCACTACTTCATACTAAGTAGTGCTGTACCAACAATCAACATCACCTCTGTCGCAACAATACTACCCCACCTCCGCCAAATGCTTGTTCCTATGGTAGGAATCCTACCTGACATCAACGCCACTGGTGTGTGCGAGGACCTTATCTGTAGGCAAGCAACAAAATGCAGGTGTCCTTGACTCGTTGGGTGAGACTGCTTGGATAGCCTAACCGGTGGCCAGGTCACTTTGGAGACTACAGTAGCGAGTTGCACAGCTTGTTCATCCCAACCATAACGACAAAGCTGGTTCCGGTCCTACCGTCTGATCGATCCTCCGCTATCACCGATATGCGATGAATATTCGCACCCGAACAACTGCAGTTCGCAAGCAACGAACCCTCTTTAACACTGTTGTTGCTGGTCGGGCAACGACCATCGCCAACGGCCGTCACGTGGTGGCTGCTCCTACAGACGGCGTGAAAATACTTGTGGGATACTAAGTATTAGTTACTACGGCTTCAAAATCCAAGACGAGCACTTGTGAGGCTGGTTCCTAATAGTGCGTGATCGAACGGATGTGTTCGTAACGATGCAAGTGCAGCATCAAGTGCAGCACTGAGGACACTATTACTTGCATTGAGTTTTCGAAAATGCATGGACTTTGCAGGTCTGTCGTCGCCTTGCAAAGACGGACTTGGTTCGGTTCCTTTGCGATGAAACTCTCTACTGTCTTGGTGAGGCTTCTAAAGAGTCTCTAGGCTCGCTTCCCCCAGAGATTGACTGGTCCCCCACGCGATAAGAACCTACGCACATTTCGCAGTGACCGTAATCTGAGGGTTAGATTTTTTGGGGTCGTCTGCGGGTCTGGTAGGCCGGGTATGCATATTCCTGCCTGGAATGCTGACCCGACCCTGGTAGTCAAAAGAATTTGGTGGTTCGCTGGATGTGTACACGTCTACACGGCCAGCGATCCAGATTTTTCATCAAAGAATTGACTGGATCTCTAACCGTGTCGTTGGACTTTGGCTCAAGTAGTATTTTTGAATTGAAATAGTATTGTCAGACTACTACTTCAAAGTACTACATCTCCTTACAGCAACATCAGCTTACGTTGCAGCAGATTTTGTCGGTTCCGCAACTTTAACCCCATGCACGTGGCAGTACACTTGCATACATAAAATAACCCGTCGCGCCCACATGCCGCGTCCCTTCGTGCTGGTGGTGGTGCTCTCGCTGCTCTCCGCGCTCGCGCTCTCCCAGCCGGCCGTCGCCAACGCCAACGCGACGCCCGCCCCCGTCGCCAACTCGGCCGTCAACACGGTGGCCTTCGAGCGCGCGGACGCGGACCACAACGGCATCGTGGACCCGAAGGAGTTCGCGGCCTTCACGGACTCCCTCAAGCAGGCGCTGGGCCCGTTCCTGGGCTCGTTTCCAGCCGACGCCGCCGCTGCAGCTGCTTCCGGATGGGGAGCGAACTTCGGCGGCGCGCGCCCCAAGCTGCGCACGGGCGGCCCGCACAAGTTCTGGTCGGGCTTCGTGAGCGGCATTCTGACCATTTGGGCCACGGAGATCGGGGACAAGACGTTCTTCATCGCGGCCATCCTGAGCATGAAGAAGGACCGGGTCGTGGTGTTCGCGGGCGCGATCGGTGCCTTGATCGTGATGACGGTGCTGTCCGTGGTCATGGGCGTGGTGGCCACCAAGTTCTTGCCGCCGAGTGTGACGCACTATCTGGGCGGCGTTTTGGTGAGTGAGAAAAAAAAGAGTTCTTGAGCGAGAGAAAGTTTGGGAGTGAGTGACAGTGATGGTGTTTTGATTTGTTTGTTTGTTGTAGTTTGTGGCGTTTGGAATCAAGATGCTGTACGACGCGAGGGAGATGAACGCAGCGTAAGGAGATGGAGAAAAAGATTGAGTGAGGGAGGGGAGTGGGTACATGTACTCATGTTGTTTTATGTGGACTGCTGCTTTTTGTAGTGGTCCGTCGGATGAGTTGACAGAGGTGGAGGAAGAACTCATGAGCAAGAAGGACGAGGACGCCATCCAGGCCGAGTACGGAGCAGTTTAATTGACTTTGGGAGATAAGGTTTGCTGGCGTAGATTTTATTTATTTATTCCTTATTGTTATTTTATTGCAGACATGTGGAGGAGGGCATGGCCAAGGCGGAGAACACGACGGACGGCATGATCCAGGTGTTTTCGCAGACGTTCCTCATGACGTTCCTGGCGGAATGGGGGGACCGCTCGCAGATTGCGACGGTGACGCTGTCGGCTACCAAGGACGCGTTCGGCGTGACGCTCGGCGCGATCCTTGGCCACTCAATGTGCACGGGCATTGCTGTCGTGGGAGGCAAGTTCCTGGCCACGCGCATCTCGGAGAGGACCGTGACGCTTGTAGGTGGCGTCCTCTTCGTGCTGTTTGCGTTGCACTCGTTTGTGACAGGCCCCAGCGTGTCGGAGTAGGCTGCAAACAATGGCATCAAGCAACAAGCAGTACCGGTATAGATAAAGCGACGTGTGCATTGGCTTTAATTGCTCTTCACGTTTTATTTTGCTGAGCTGTTAACGTTTGCGTGACCTTGGCCTTGGACTCGGACTACCTTTCTTGTACTCTTCCTCGTCGTCCGAAATGAACTCAAAGTTGAAGATGCGTGGCGGCTTTCGAGAAAGTGGCTGCAGTTGCTGCAGACTTTCATCGGTGTAGCTCGATGCATTTTGTGCTAGTGAGAGCAAATCTGGAGAAGCAGAATACTCGCTGTGGATGTCATCTGAAGCTGCAGGCAGGTGATACGTAAGCGACGAAGTTCCATGTTGAAACTGAGAGGCATTCTGCGGCGACGGAGCTGGTACGTGGTGATCAGGAGAAGCAGAGAACCAATCCTGAGGTTCGTCCAGAAAATTGGGTCTGTCGTCCTCTTCGCCGTCTAGGACACTACATGTAGTGTCGGTCTCAATGTTCAAGGTGCGCGGCGTAATTGAATCCAAAGTACGTGACACGCTCGACGTCGTGGGGCTCGGAATGCTGACAGCTAGTGAAGACGCGGACGACACCTGCCGTGCACCTCGAGTCCTTGCGCCCTCTTTCTCTTCCTCCAAGTCGTCTGTCACCGATTCAAAGTTGAAAATGCGAGGTGTGACGGAACCTGGTGCACGTATGGAAGGGCGTCGGAAAACGGGCGGCGGGGAACCGCCAGTCGACCTGCCCGGCATGCTTTGAGGTGTCGGGGTAGGGAATAGAGCATTTTGCTGCTGCCATCCTGAAATGGTAGCTAGAAGCTCGGAATATTGTTCCTGTGCTCGCCGCTGAGCGTCCTTGATCTCCGCCTGAGCGCTTGCAAGCGTGTTGATCGTCGCTTCTATTCTCTCCAGCTTCCCTGCTGCGGCTCGATCGATTATTTGCACACCAGGAATCGTTGGTGCATCAAGGTACCCAGCGGAGTGTGCTGCTGTTGATGAGTGGAAGCTGACACTACTGTTCCGCTTGCTATGCAACCGAACTTGCCAGTGATCCGAGCTAGGACGGGATGAAGTTGCCTTGGAGCCTGAACTAGAAGGAGAAAACGGAGTGATTGCGTTGCGTCTGGGCCCGTAGCCTGAGCTCGCTGTATAAAAGCTATCATCATCGATACTGAAGTCCTCTTCGTGATTATCTTCCGGATCTCCACGCTTCGTGAGTGACAACGCGCGATGCGTCGGGAAAAATGACATGTCTTTCTTGGCCATGCGCATGGCCAGGAACAGCTCCAGCCCGTTGTAATCCGTTATACTTTTCTTCCGAATATGCACGAAGACGTACAGATAATGCCACATATTGTGGTCGCGCGAAATATGATCGTGGAAGCCCCGCCTTGTAGCGCGGTCAAATGTGTACGCGTCAATGGAGCAGATAAAACAGCGTTCCTGCATATCCAGCGTCTTATCTTGATCGTCTGTGCGCAGGGAAGCAAACGTGTCGATGATAACGCCGAATACCAAATTCAGGAGCAACACAACGAGGATAATGTTGAATAGCACATCGAATGCCAAGCGACCATAGGAATGTCCGGTTGCTCCCAACGGAAGCTGCCGAAGAAAAGTTCCCAGCCCTCCATCACTTTTTAACCCTTGATCCAAGCTCACGAGAAAACACTGGAATAGCCGCTGACAAGTGTACGGTGCTCGACCTTCACGCTGGGCAATTGTAAGCTCGTCATTCGGCGTGTAGTCTTCCCGGAAGAAAAAGAAACCCACGACAGCAAACACGTAGACTACGATCAGATAGAGTAGCGTCGTCACACCAAGTGCCTTTGCAGGTCGCGAAATCGATCGCAAAACGTTGTTGAGCTCCTTGTAGCGGTCTACCACATCGAGCAATAGGAACGCGAAGTAGAGTTTGTTGACGTACGCGCCCAAAACTGAGATAAATATCTGCAGCAGAGAATAAACCGCGCGAGGGCTGCGAACAAGAAAGTAAAGCGAGATCCCCACTATCTCAAGTTGAACACGAAGTCGGCTTCGAGGGACCCCAGTCCCGTTGTGCACCTCATTAGTTTTCGTCGACCTTACGTCTCCCGGCGAAATTGACGAGGTGATACGAGGTGAGACTGTATCTCGTCGAGTCGGCCCAGATCGTTTTCGGACAGAAGATGGCAGAAACAGATAGTTGTACTCTTCTTCACGCTCACGCAGAGATCGCAATAAGTGTTCTGTGTCCTGAAATGATTCACGCTCTTTGCTTTCGGCCGATCTATGATGCGCACTATGGGCCGAGTGCTTGGAACGCTTGGTTTGCTCCTTTCGATGACGACGTTTCCATCCTTTTTTGATCAGCAATGGCGCTGAGTTGAGCATGTAGCAAAACAATACCATACTGTACAAGACAATTTGAAGTGTCCCCGCCAGCGTCAGCGTAGCATCAATCCCCAAAGACGGTTCTGGAGGTTCCACCGCTCGGCCCCAAGTGTGAATAAAGGTGACTTCGCTTGCTGCAAACGGCCTAGAATAAATGCCAGCAGCTCGGTAAAAGAGCAACACGACCAAATTGATAATCACCGCAAGAGAAAATGACAAACGCTTGATCTCCTCCGACTTCCTCGCTACCCACGACACGTGCTTGTGATGCTGCAAATAACTTTGATGACTCATCTCATCCACAAGTTTGTCAGAACGGGCGTAGAAGTCCAAAAGCTTGTCTGTCCCCCTGGATACGTCCCACACAAGTTTTTTCTTGGATTTGCCAGTGAGGCAAAAGCATATCGGATGGACCGGGAAGTAGAATGGAATCAACGCACCCGTGCTACCCGTGCTGATGTCATCACTGGATAACGGCTTCGCTGCACTAGCGTTACCATTAGTAGCAAACAACCCTTCTGCCCTCCCTCCGACATGAGAGCTAGCTCTCCGATCGGAATGTTTAGCAGCTGAAAATCGATGGTGATCCCAAAGAACTTCGACCTTCGCACAGTTCGACTGAAAAAAGCGAAATGCGTCGCCATAGTCTGGTGAAGGACCGCCGCTATCCGTTATAAGTACTTTGCTTCGAGCTGGTTGCGGTGGTTGCCAAGTTTCTGCCCCCTGCAACTCTCCCCCTTCGGATAAAGGGATCCACCATGCTTGCTGCGGATGCTGATCGGCCAGCTGCTGAAGCAGGATATAGATATTAAACCCCATTGTCAAGTAAAAATCCTGACTGCACTTGGTGTTGCCAGCATACGTCCCGTGTTTGGAGAGGAAGTGCACGTACACTTCCACCAAATTCATTTTCAGCGCCTCAAAGTTTAGTTCTTGCACGAGCTGTGTGTGTAGCACACGATCGCTCCGACCTTCTAAGAGGCTCAATAGCGTGACTACGATAGCAGCACGCAGTTGGTGGACTGCGAGCTGCGTTCGTGCATCGCGTTGCTCAAATGAATGCGTTAACAGTGCATTCACAGCACTGATAAACTTGTAGTTGGCTACTGTTTCCTGAGCTTCGACGCACGGGCCCTGGCAATACTCTGTGATCGTCTCAAACAATTGTGTGATAAGACCCATGTCCATATCCGTAAGGGCCAGGTATGTATCCAAGAGAAACGACGTTGTGGATTCCACCAAGTTTGCTGAGACTGTAGAGTGTGGCTGAGCGATAAGAGCACGCTGTGCATTGAGATAGTGTCCTTCGCAAAGAAGTTGTAGGAATCGAAAAATCGAGGTAATTGGTGCCCCTAGTCGCTTTGATCCTCCTTTGTCCCCTGCTGCCGTCACTTTACCTCCTGTTGGCGTATCTAGATTAAGGCCAAATATGGATTGGCGATGTAATTTCTTGAGGTCGCTGGCATCTCCTGAGCACTCCAAAACATCATCAGAGCATGAGTCCCCGCGGGAAAGCGAAAACGAGCCGACACTAGCCCGATCAACGCTGTGAATCAGCTTACAAGCTTTTTCAATCCGGTCTTGAATTCGCTCGAAAAATCTCTCGTTGGTGGGTTCGCACCAATAGCTGTAAAAACTCTCTTGTACCTCTGCATTCATACCATCCAAGAGTGCAACTCCAACTTCAATACTGCTCGCAAATAGCGCGTCATTGTCACGCGAAGCAATAAGCTGCACAACCAATCGAGTTACACCCAGTTGGTTTAGCTTAATTTGCATATTGTGGCGCTCTTCTGCGTCCTCAACGGCGTAAATCATCCGACAGAAAACGTTTAGTAAGGTCAAGTTCGTCTTGAGATAACTGGAGTCTTGTAATGCCTCTACGTGGTCGACAAGCTTTGCGACCACCAAATCAAACGACAGCACCACATTTCTGACGTGCACGTTGGAATTGTACTCTTCTTTCATCGATGTTTCGATACCCAGAATACCCTGAACCATTTGGTTAAGCTCGTCTCTCATTGCACTGTGAACTCTGGGATGTGCTTGCAGCCACGAGAGAAATTGATCAAGCTCACTAAAGTGTTGCTGCTGGCGAACAAGAAAGTGTGTATCTTCGAATTGCTCGATGTCGCTTGGGCCGACAGATGCGTTCGAAGCTCGACGCTCAGGTAGAGCTGAATTAAAGAATGGAGTAACAGGAGTGCCCTTTTTCTTTGGGCTTCCATACGGCAATCCACCTTTGCCTGCTCGGAACCCTTGGTAATATCGTCTCGGGGATAGTCGATGCAGAAGTCTCCCTCGATTCGTTGTCTCGAGAGCCTCCAAAGGGTTACATGTACTAGACGTATTCCTTGGAGATGATTCCTTATTGTATTGATCCGGCTGTTTGGACCCTGAATCCCCCCACGCAATCGGCTTATTCGTAGTAAGGTTGTCCAACTTGTAAGAGGCAGTTGTCTTGCCACGGGTGTCAGTAGACTCTACGCCTTCTGTCCCATTGCTGCCGTTAAAACTGCTACTATTGGAGGTGCTGTTCTGAATAGCTTGGCCCAGAGGACTGATATCACGTGGCGAGGCCTCAGGGAAACTGGTCGGCTTTGACTCATCGGAATACCCGTTTACTTGAGCTCGAAGTGGACCTTTGCTGCTTATCGACCCCAGTGATGTATCATCTTTAAGTTCTTTGTCACGCTTATCGAGTGCCCAGTGCAGCATATCTGATAGTTCTTGCTCACAATTCAGTGACGAACAGTCGAGCCGTTCTCGGTATTTGAGAGACATCGCCCACATTTGCTCAAGAGATGTTTGAACAGGAGCCTCATACTGCATCATGCTTGGACGAACCGTTTTGTCGATTACGTACAGGAACTCTTCAAAGTTGTTGATGATGCCTTCACGCAATTGCCATTTGCTTGTTGCACAAACTAACAACAGCATTGCCACACATGAATGGAAACGAAAGAGGTAGTACTGGGACTCCTCGTTGTTGTCAACAAAACTTGAGAATTGCTGAATGAACGAGTAAAGCGTCGGAATTACAGAAAAAATAACCACGTACAAGGGGGCAGACTCGACCGGCTTCTGCGCGGATAAGCTCACCATTTTCCCCAGCTTTGACTTATTCTTACGGAGCGACAACGTAGCTTGACGATTCAAGTCCTTTACTTGAATGTATGTCAGGTACTTGATGACTTGCCGTTCACAAACTTGACTCAAAACGATCATAATTTGCATGAGATCATCAGCTCCGGGGGTTTCAATGTCGTCGGCGGTCAAGAAGACTTGGTCCAAAAAGCGCAACATGGCAAGCTGCGTTCCTTCGGCGCAGTCATCATGGTATAGAAGATCTAACAAGCTCGTAAGAGGTAAAATCTGCTGACAAATTTCTTGTACCTTGGTATTTTTCCCGGTAGCACAGGCAGCGAAAAGATGCAAGAGGCGTACATGGTACTCTAGCGTTTTGCCAGTGTCAACGATGTTGTCATGCCGGGGGGGATTGGTTACAGTATTGGTGGTATGCGTCGTATCGGGACGCAAAGCTGCATCCGTATCAGCGGCAAAGTGAGTACAATCTGTCATTCCCAGCTTGGATCGTCTGTAGGCGTCCACTCTTCCTTTTAGAAGATAAGCTTGTCTCCTAAAAAGACCGCCTAACAGCTCAACAGTTTGATCTGCATCGTCAAACATCTGCAGTACCTTCGCATTTTCGAAGCTCTTGACCAGTTGAAATAGTACCAATAGCTGGTTGTCTACAATTGGCTGCTCATTGCAAAGCACGAGGGTTTCCAAAAAGAAAAGATACCGGGGATCTGGACCATCATAAATCAAATGCCCCACAAAAGTGTTGATCAGCTCTGTTGGAACTGCGTTGTATAAAGGAAAGTTGTCCGCGTAGATTGCAACCAGAAGCTCCTGAGCAATAGGAAGGTCACGGACGTACTGCGCTATCATCGTGGCATGAGGTGCTACCAACGCCTGATTCTCCATGTCACCCTGGCAGAAGGCGCGCAAGAATTGTATTCCTTTCCCGAAAACCCCTCGAATTTGGTCGCGCTGCCGTTTTTGAAGTTTAGCTCGTGACCGGGTTGTCGGAGAGCCTGGCGAATGCTGTAGCTCATCATTGTCTAGCGATAGGTGTCCTTCATAGAAGTGAGCACCATCAATCAGCATATTCAATACAAATTGAGCCGCTCTTAGGTTTCGCAAGAGACGCCGAGCTTCCGTTGAAATCGTCTTGTCGGTGTCTTTCGTCTTTTCCATTGAGGCACCGCCTGCATTGTTCCTAAAAGGGGGAATCACCTCGTGACTGCTGGAAAACTGGCTTACTCGACCGATCGATGGATTCAGCGTGTACCGATCAGCCTGATATTTCAACTTCCGATTTGGAGGCTGCTTGTCGATACTGATACGCTGCACGGGTTTGCGAACGTCACCGCCTGAAACCAGTACTTGCTTCGGGGTACATTTTGAGTTTGTGGCAAATAGGTCCGCAGCGGAGTTAGCGTTGTCTTCGCTTGACTCATCCTCACTCGTCGAATTTCCTGTGGGATGCAATTTGAGCTGGCGGCGAACTCCGCCTAATCTTGATTCCACATTAATTACTGGATCCTCGGTTTTAGTATGCTCAATGACTCTTACCAGTGACTGTAGCAGTTGGCACACCGAAGCAGCTCTTTCAAAGTCTGACCTCGATGTTAAATCCATCCACACTTCTGTCGTTTCGGCTAACCGGCGGAGCTCATCAACATCTCCCTTCAACTTATTGTAGATAGTTATGGTCTCTTCCGAGATGAGCAACTGCACGTTTTGCAACTCTTTCAAGAATTGATCATGCTGGTTGTACTGCTGTAGCAACAACTCCAAAGCCTTAGATACAAGTGGTGGATACTCGTACATAAGCATTTGCATGAAAATCGTTGTCGATGCTCTCCGTCCCAATCTTGATAGAGATAGCTTGCATTCCAAGGATTTGGAACCAAAAAGATAGACTGCAAGCGGAGACATTTTGTCGGGGTGAAAGTGGCCATGAGGTGATAGCTCCAGCCCACGCGGCGATGCTGCAAAAGCATTCGACACGGTTTCTCTCACTATGGCATCGTCGAAAAGCGCTGTGTGAATTACATCTGGGTCACGATGGCGAGGAGGTGAATTCGATGGTGGGCCGCCATGCCGAGCTTGAAAGGAGGCCAGCAGGGTTGAGATAAGAAAGTCGACACGTATCTGGTCAACGAGCAGGAAAATCGCACAAATCTCGTCCTTAATCTCCATAACGGCCCGGTTGATCTCATTCATCTCGTGAACATTGACAAGGTGTCCAGCGTGTACGTCGGGTTTGTGCATGAGCAATTTGTTTAAATGCCGATAAGGACTACCTTCTGAACTTGGAGCCGTACTGCTATGATCACCAGTTGAAGCGTGAACAGCATCATTGGCAAAAGTATTGTACTGCCTCGAAGCATCGCGCTCCTTGGTAACACGTATACTTGACATAGCTCCAGCACCATCAAATAGCACTGCATTTCTCATGTATGTTGAGGGTTGGGATGGAACTCCCCACCCCGATCGTCGATCACTGCTACCAGATATCAGGGGCATCTTCCTCTGCTGAGGTGCTGACGATGCGTGAGTATTAATCGCGATAGATCTTCGTCGCAAATGTAACGCAGACGGAAAAATAAGAGATGCTGGCGAGTTGTATCCTTTAGCCTTCTTGTGCTCGTAGTGTTCATTGTCACTGAGCTCTGGAAGTTCACGCACAAAATCGGTTCGTTCATCTAGGAGATCAAATAACTGAGCCACGAAGCGCGATAGTTCGTCCTCAGTAGAGTACATCCCAAACTCCGCCATTTTTCGAGAAACACGAAGGATGGCGAGGGTCAGCTCGTTTTCCGGGATTTCGTCGATCACAATGGCTCCCTGCAGCCGATCGAGATATGCACAACAAAAATCCTTCAGAGACGAAAAAAACGCTAGGTCTTCAGGAGGATATCCTGTGTATGATAAACCTGGAAGTGACTTTGCTGCGCTTGCCCCAATTTCCGTCCAAATGCGAGTGTAGTTCGGACATGACATCGTCTTTTGTGGTTCACAATCAATATAAGCTACACGGAGCAGGTCCATCATCACAGAACGTAACGAGCATGCCAGTAGGGGGTCCATCATACAGCGGAGAAGATTTTCTCGCGGAAACGCTGTCTGGATATACTCGATGCTGACGTAGTTTCGATCCAGACACAACGAGGCATAGAGACGAAAGAGTCCGTAGCAGTATTGACCAAGAGCGCGGTGTTTGGCTTTCACGTAATACTCTTCATAGAACTTGGCGAGTGACATCCACGTTCCGGTGTTGGAATCAGCTCCCTTCATGTTCGCCGATCGATTGAACATCACTTCAATGTCTTGATTGATATCAGCAGAGCTGAAATGGCTGGACGTGCAGATATCAAAACCACTTTCTGACGGACGAATTGGAACGACGACATCGTCACGATACCCATTTGCTGGGTTAAAAAGCAATTCACAAATCGCTTCCTGTGTTTTCGGCACGCCTTTTCCCCGCGAGGTGCACAAAGCAACCAAAAATTGCACATACCGAATTGACTTTCCTCGAGTGGCAATCAGCTCGAAAAAATTACGGATAATGCTCGAGTATCCAGTGATCGATTCCACCAAATTCCGGTTTTCACGGAGTAGATACGACAATGGCAACGCTGTTTGGAACCCATTTCCGAGCAGATCCATCAAAACAGGCATCGCAACTTTCACCACATAGAGCTCATTCGTCCGATTCGCCCAGGAAATGTGAAGTAGAAGTACATTGATCGCAGCAATAATACGATTGAGGCTCTGCATTGCTGCTGCATGTGTTTCTAGCCGAGAAGTTGCTGTAGATCCGGCGGCAGTGCTTCTACGTCGCCACGAATTGTCTTGTACTGATATTGATCGCCTTGGGGAAATCAGACCTCTGTTATTTGGCGACGTATCACCTGCCCATAAAGCGGCCGATGAGTCTGTCCTTTGACGAGCAGGGGAACCTTTCATCTCGAGCTCGTCGTCGTCCTCGCAAGGATCTCGGGACGAATTCATATACTCGTCATTGTATGAGCACACTTCTTCGATGGAAAATGGTCCGCCGTAACATTGAAACGGCGCCTTAATCATTTCAACGAGTAACTCAATGTACTGGTAGGTTCGGAAGAGATTTTGACGGCATCGTAGCTGTCCGACTAAATCATCTTCGGCATTGACACAGAAATTAATTAGTTCAGCAAGAACAGCTTCAACTCGTCTGAAATTTACAACGGTGTTCTCGCGGTCAAATCGTAGACATGAGCGCTCATCGTCGAGGGTTCCTACATCGAATTGACCCAGAAACAGACTCAGAGCTTGCTTATACGACACCAGCAATAGTGTATCAGTCACTTCAGTTTGAGGTACGGCAACGATCTTGAATGCATCCTCATCGCGTGCACCGTGCAGCGTTACGACGGTAAATGAGGCTCCTCCTGAATTGGCGCCATTTTTACTGTGGCTCAGAGTGTGCACAAGTGGTTTGGATGACAGCCGAATATCGGCCATACTGGAAGTGTGGGTGTCAATAGAGTGGATGAAGCTGTTCGTCTTTTGGTGTTGAATCAGCGCGACATCTCCGTTTTCAATTTGAGTCCTGGAGGGTATATCGCAAAGAAAAACTATTAGACACGCAATCATCCGTAACATAAATAACTCGGCAATCAATGCGACGTACTCTTCGTCTGCAATAGCAGTAGGCACAAAGCGGAAAACTTGGGGTTGTCGTTGGGCAATCGCTTGGGCACATATATGTGACGATAGCCGCGTGGTAGCAGCTGAACGAGTAGTAGCGCGTGGTGATTGCTGATGTGCTACTGCAAGATATTTGCCAGTGAGTAAGTGGCGAAGAGTAATAGTCTCTCTCCACTTGATCTGGCCACCCTCATACACAGAAACACGTTCAACTTCCCACAGAGAATCGGAGGATAGTGCCTTTTTGGTTCCATCCTCTTGCTCGCTCTCATCGCTGTATTGGAGAGTGACAAGTCCACCTGGAGAATCATGACTTTCTGCTCCATTAAAACCAAGCCACGAGCTCGATTCTAAATGAAAAAGTCGGATGCATGACCCAGCGCGGAGCCCGTCATCGCTTCTAAACGGTAAACAGTCACCACCGCTCGCGACGACGCCCTCGCCATCCAGATTATCATAATGAACAGCTCTCAACTGAGATGAATGCACACTTGATCCAACCACCCCGATTGAAACGCCGTCCATAGCATTTCTGTTCGAAACAAACAAATTAAACGGCTGCGCTTCGGTTCCGCCAGTCAAGATCATCTATCACGAAAAAATGCAAAGCAATTAACCGACCCAAGTGATGGTTTCAGCAAGATAAACGCATGGATGCATGCTTCCCTGCTCATACCTGGTCCGTGAGTTGAACAGGTGCGCCTTTTGATCGCAATTTAAAGCGCGGCAGCACGGTGAAATGAGAATTAGGACCTCCAGCGTCTAAGAAGACCTAAAAGCATAGTTAGATAAGTAAAGCACAGCAAGCCAAAAATGCTTGCGTACCGGGGCGTATTCCGATCCACGAAAGGAAATTGGTGAACGATCCAATGACACATACTTGCCACTTTTAATATGCCTGAGTTGAATTGTCTGTAAAACCCACCGTTAGCGCCAGACTACGACGAAAAGCCCTACAAACATCATGTTTCAAGCTTGCCTCACCTGTCCGTAAATCACCTGCGTTCCTTTAAGCTTCTTGTACATCATGGCATTCAACCGGGACTCTGCTTCGCTTTTAAATCGCAAATTATCCAATGTGTGTTGGTTGCTACGACGTTGTGGAGATTGCCCTGCTCCTCCGACCAACGACCTGAATGCTATAGTCGCATCATACGTCATCTTAGGTACCACTTCAAACAAGCAGTCACGAAATGGACACAACAGAAGCTTGAAGCCTCCCTCGGCAAACAATCTCCGCTCGTCCATGCCACCCAGTCCAAGTCTTCCCATCGGCACCCCAGCGCCATAGTTCAGTTTTTCCAGCCTCACATCACGCGATGCAAACCCCTCCGCTGCCACAAGTCCCCCTCTATCATCGCACACAAGACTCACTATCATTCCATACTCTAAGAACGGCGACGCAGTGGACAACAGTCCACTCCCTGCATGGCTCTCGGCAGCAGTAAACATCGACACCGAATGGTCTTCGAGCGCATATGACGGCAACTTCTTGGATGGATAATAGCCCAGCGGCGATCCAATGACCGGCGGCGCCACCATCTCCGCCGCATCGACGTCGATCCTGAGTTTGCCGCCAAAAGGACGCGGCCTCGCAGCTTTCGCCGACCCGGAACGTCCTTTTTGCCTCAACATCGTCAGCCCCGCATCTCCTTCCTGCTTCTGCTCCTGCTCCTGTGTCCGGCTGCTCTTTAGGCTCGGAACCTGCTCCTGTTCTTCCACGTTAATCTGCAGATTCCCACTCATCGGACGAGACTTTGGCGCTCGCACGGACACGGCACGTGGCTGTTGTCGAAGCGATGCTGGCAGCCTCTTGGCTGCGGCTGCCAGTGGGGGCGGAGGAGTCGAAGGTGCCGTCCTCACGGGACTCAGAGGCTGCTGCGTGTCGTCCATGGCTGCAGCCAGGACCTGTATCGTGTCAATGACCTCGTTACTGTAGCTGGCGTCGCTCTAATGTCGCGGCGTCTGTCCACTCCAACTGCCGTTTCGAAGTGAATTTTTCGCGCGGGTTTCACTTCAACCTCCCTCTAGTAGAGCAACCATCTTCCTTTATAAGAACGTAAATAAGTGTGTCACACATACCAAGTTGAAGTGGCCTTGACGATCGTCTGCAACTGAAGACTTCATGGCAATTTGCAAGGAGGTCACTCGCCGGCCAGGATATGCACGTGTCGCTTGGATGATAGCGCTGAAGTGACGTGGCGACGAGTGGGCGGCTTGGTGCCAATTCTGAGAACGTGCATGAAGAGGCGACATGATTTGCCGACCGGCACACGCAAAATGGGGGAGCACGAAGCTATTTGTTGCTTACCTACCTACCGCTATCCTACTGCTCGCTTACTTGTCAACCTACGACTACCCTACTTACGCATGACTTATGGATGCTAATACTACAAGGAACTTCATTGGGACGACGACTGCAACGTACCCGGAAAACGAACGGGTGGTGATGTAGACGCGGGCGACAAGAAGCTGCAGTTTCAAAATCCAAAGGCGCTTGCACCTTGCTTGCCCTTGGCGACGTCCTCAAGGAAGCCCAAAATGACTGGCAACAGACCGCTGTGGTCGACTGTCGGGCGGTTCTTGGGACCCTTCATGTACTGGATGAAGTGGCCCATGCTGTGCCTGGCGTACTCCGAGTCGCTCCTCCGAATTTGTTCAAAATTGTCCGAGAACGACGGGAACACGCTCATGATGAGCAGCATCTCGCCCTCCTCTGGGTCATCGCTCTCCACGATCTCCAGCATCTGATTCACGTACTCGGAAGCACACCGCTCCAGTCCTGCAGTAATAGGCGTTAGTAACGTGAACCCACCCTCCCTTTCAACACAGCTCCCCCACTCACCCAAAATGCCATCTCGCTTGACCTTCTGTTCTTCAAACTTGTACTTGTTCTTCTTGGCATCCACGACGCTTTTCTCATTTAACTTAGCCTTGCTCGCCTGGCAAGAGATCAAGATGATTTTTTAATCCTCTCATCATCTGACCAGAGGAGCAAAGGGCATATGAGCTACCTCAACATCAATTTGGCGCAAGTCCATTTCCGAGAACGGGATCCGCGTCTCCGGCTCGGAGAAGTCCCCCGTGGCCAGGATGTACTGCACGAGCGTCTCCACATTGTACACTACCACAGACCCGTTCCTCCGCGTGAACTCAAACTGCACACAACAGAACCCCAAAAAATAATCGAGTCAGCACCTACACCCACCAACCCACCAATCCACCGCCTCCAGCCTTCTCTTCGCTGTCTGCACGCACCGTGTGCGGACCCAGCTCCGCGAGCATGATGGGGTCGAGCGTGTTGATGACCACCTTGGCCTTCTTGTTGTCCCTGGGAGCCTCGGTCTTATCGTTCTCGCGGGTCTTGCGCTTCTTCTTGCGGGACGACAGGCGCTCGCTGGAGCGCGTGGTCGGCGCCGAGGCGCTCTCCACGCGCCGTACGCCATCCTCCTTGGCGTCTTCCGCTGGCTTAGACGAGCCGCCGCCTTCTTTGCGCTGCAGTAGGGAGAAGAGCTCGGGCTTGGACAGATGCAGATAGTACTTGAGGCCGCGCTCGTGGGCGACGGTGCGGAGCTCCCGCATGGACGGAGAGGACCGGGTCTCCATGTCAGATGGAAGGTGTGAGATAGATGAGAGAAAGGGGAGCCGGAGGCTTCTTGCTTGCTCCCAGGCCGCTGAATGTTGGGGAATGGGATGGTTTCGGCCCGGCAAACCCATATCAACCGGGCTGCCCGATCGGAGACGTCAATAGCATCGGTGCTACCGGTATGCGCTAGTGTCTTTTGAAAGTCCAGCGTGTCCTAGGGTCAGGTGAGCCCAGAATAGGCGACGACAGATACCTAAACTACTGCGCCGTCGGCGAACCTCCAGAACATGATACAAAGAGCTTGAACAATGTATGGCAAGTGCGACCGCATCGTAGGTATCAGAGGTGGCTTTATTTGAGACCATTTTCTTCAAGCACATGTTTTCTTCAGAGCACGAATTCTTCACACAAGGCTGACACTCTCAGCCTTTGATTCCTTGTATGGATATCCTGAATGCGCGTAGTTTTTGATTGCAATCGATCGATCTGTCAGAGTACAACTGATACTGCCTGCCGCATTACCCCATACTCTCACAACATATTTTTCTTTAGAACAATACGACTTGTTCGGCATATTGAACTCTGCAGCAACTGGAACCACAAACTATCTCCTGAAGGTGGGGTTGGCCGACGGCGCATTATCGTGATACACAGGTTCTCCGTCAGAATGCGTATTTTGGGCGTTGCTGAAGCAGGCTGCCAGGGGAAGGGGGCGAGAGAAGCTCGAGAAAAAACAGCACTTCTATAGCAGAGACCACTGCCCCGCAAACGTACTTTCATGGGCCATGGAAGTATATGAATCATGGCTCTCCCCCCTTACAAACACCACGGCACAAAACATCTCCCATCTTCTCAGCCGCGATTGTCACCACACACACTGTTTTGGGCTCTTACAGTATATCCCTACCCTCGTTAAAAGTTGCCTTTCAGGAGTGATGATCAGTTTGCAGTTGAAGCTACATGTATTAATAACACTCGTATGAATATTGACTGAAGCCTCCCCTCCCCTGTTCCTGATCATTATGCTACTACTTCCTCTGATGCGAGATAAACCGCAGCGACAGCAGCCCGAGTAGTTGGAATCCGATCGCGAACGCCAAGCTGACTGCGATGTTGCGAGCTACATCGTCGTACTTCATCTCGAAGACGGACTCCACGTACTGCTTCACACTCAGCCCGTCCAGCTCCAGCGGTGCGTCTTGCAGCAGTTGGCACCCGAACCTCTCAGTCTCGCCATCCCCACTTGAAGAGCAGCCGGCAAACACCAGAGCTACCAGTGCCGCCAGTATGTAGCGCTGTGGTGTCAGTACATGGAGCCAACGATAGCCGTGAGGGATGGAGCTACTCGGCGGATTGAAGCCCGAGAATAGCAACAAGATACTGCTGAGCAATGTTCCAGCCAGCGAGGCCAGTTCAACTCCAGGCAGTGCATACGCCAGGAATTGGCCCAGATACACTTGCTGCAGTGTGGACAGAGTCATCACGAGCCAATACAGAGCTAAGGTGGTAAGTCCCCAACTGGCATCCCCGCCGTCCGTGAACCCATTATCGTGAAACTCAGCACCGTGAAGAGAAAACTGCTGACAATGACGTACGGTACCTCGGCCAGTGTGGCACCCAGGAAGTACCAGAGTGCGTTGTAGCTCTGCGCAGATCGTTCGCGGTAGAAAGCTGCCCGGTCTTGGACGGCTAGAGGCAACACACTGTTGATCGCTATGATACTGCAGTAGGACAGAGAGAGGAACATACCTCCTACGCCGGCATTCATACCTTGGTACGTTGCATAATTGGCTCTCGAGAACAGTGCCCCAACCATCAGCCCCAAGCCCAGCGCCAACAGCAATCGACTGAACGAGTAGCTTGGAGTGCGCCAATACAGTGATCGAAAGCGCGATGTGAGCAGCCGCATTTGCGTCCAAGAACTTGCTGCGCGCTTCGTCGAGATGTTCAATTCCACCATTTCATCGCGTCTGAGCTTTTGATTTCCCAAGACCTTCAGCATCGTCGTATGCTGATGGCTTGCTTTAAAAGCTTGTGCGAACTGTGCTGTTTCGTCCCTAGCTCGTGTCACACCAGCGCCGACACATTCGAGGATCCAAGTGGCGGGGTTGTAATCCTCAGGAAGAGGTTTCGCTCCCGGAAGTGCTTCAAAGTATGCCTTGAGGGCACCCACTCCACTTTCACCAAAGTAAACAACCTCGCCGCCGATCTGCAGCAGGAGTAGCATATCGAAGAGTGCAAACACATTTGCTGACGGCTGGTGAATTGTGCACACGACTGTGCATCGGCGTTGGTCAGCAGCTCGACGTATCGCGCGCATAACAATTGCGGCCGCTTGTGCATCCAAGCCACTGGTAGGCTCATCCAAGAAGAGCACACTGCTACGCGCCGCCAGTTCCACACCAATACTCACGCGCTTGAGTTGTTCATTGGAACGACCACGAATCATCTGATGGGCGATTTCGCGCAGCTCCAACAGCTCAAGACATTCATCCACGGTAGCACGCTTTTTATGGTCGGGCACAGTGCTCTCCTGTCGTAGAAAAGCGCTGAACACGAGTGCCTCGCGAATGGTTGATGCATCGGAGTGTACATCCACCTGCTCGCAGTATCCCGTACTTCGCCGTACCACCAGTTCTGAAGCTTGTTGGCCATTCAAGAGTACTCGACCGCGGACCGATCCGCTGGACTTGCGTCCTGCCAGTACATCCAGGAGTGTTGTTTTTCCTGCACCAGAGGATCCCATTAGGGCTGTCATGGTACCGGGCTGAGCATAACCATTGATACATTTCAGGAGGTCTCGCGAAGCAGCAGCAGCAGAAGGATCAGGGACAGAGTACCACAAGTCTTCAAACCCCAGCGTAACCGGGATCACCGCGGCTTCTTCTACCGTCACTCCACAAATTTCTTCATCTTGCACCGGGCAATCTGATCGTGGAGTGACAGCCAGCTCATAGTCCCCCTCAGGTAGAACTTTGCTCGAAATCTTGGACGATGGCATGGAGTGGACGATTGAGGTTTCACCGTGGCGTCGGCACATACGCTCAAGCATTAACCAAGCTAGCACCATGAACACCGCGTACGTGATCAACAGAAATCCCGCTGCAAGTGGAATCCACACCCGCGCCGATGGTACATCAAAGCGCGACAGGTAGTATTCACCTGCCGTCTGTTCCTCATCGGAAAGCTGGCAGTAATTCACATCACCATATTCGCATTTGTCCAGCGATGACGTACGGTACAAATCAACTGCAAGAGCACGCAGCGACCAAGCCAACGGGTCGAGCCAATAGCCCCAAATCAACCATTCTGGAAGTTGATCCTTGGACACTACGAAGCCAGCAAAAATATTGAAGGCGATGATGGAGGCCATTGCCACAGGGAACGCCACATTGCGGTCCGACGAGGCCGCTGCCACAATGAAGAACCAGGCGATAGATGCGAGCAGAGTCAAGAAGAGTATGCCTTCAAACACAAGGAACCGCACAAATGCCGACGACAACGACGCATCAAAGTCCAGGCCACTGAGCCAGAAGGTGATTGAGCCAAAGACCACAGTCTCCGCCAACGCAGCGGGTAGTTGCCCAGCACAGCACGCGAGAACATAGCTTGCCGAGCGCGCCAACTGAGCGCGGCGTTGTTTTGCCAGTACGACGCGTGCCTCGACGAAACTCGCGATCTGAGCTGTTTGTCCAAGCAGCAGAAAAAGCACCGCCTAAAAGCACAGTCCTAACACAACCTGTATTTCCGTCGGACTCGCTTGAAAGAAGGTGTTTCCGTAGATAAGCCCCATGAAAATGGACATGACACCACGAGCGCGCAAGAAGGCTGTGTTACGCTTGACAAGTAACAGTTGTCGACGCGTGAGCGAAATCGTGTTCGACGGGAAGCTTTGAGGAAATGGTGACGCGTGCGTGAGCTCGACATATTTCGAAATGTCAACTTCACCTGGGGCAGAGTTCATTCGAGTGTCCAAGCGCTCCATTGCGTGGCGGTGCACAGCTGAGTCTTGGAAATGTTGTGCAAGCTCTCGCGCCTGGAGTGGTTGTGCCTCCGAAGAAGCAGTGATTTCGTAGCGCGCTTGGTGACTGGTGCCAACGTCCAGCAAGAAGTCGGCGACTGCGCGGTCCTGGGGACAATGCAGTCCTATCGCGGAAAAATGCTTGCAAACCCCCTCACGCGGTCCGTAGTAGATCACTTCTCCAGAATTGAGTAGTAGTACTTCGTCAAAGAGCGAAAACACCTCGGGATCTGGCTGGAGCAGTGAAACCACGACCGAGTGACAGTGCTGCTCCACAAAAGTGTGCTTCAGCAGAGATATGATGTCGAGCGTCGCCGCTGCATCAAGGCCTGTGCTGATTCCATCCAGCAGCAGCACGCTCTGATGTCCAAGTAGTCCTTCTCCGAGAGTTACTCGCTTTCGTTCTCCACCCGAGACGCCACGCAGAGCAGCATCACCAAGAATCGTGGCTTGACATTGCTTGAGGCCCAGCCAATCGATAACTTTCTCCGGTGTTGGCTGGATTGGGGACTCGACAACTCTCTTCCCAGCGCCACCGTTGGCGAATTCGTAGGCGAATTGCAAGGTTTCTTGAACAGTCAACATCGCGAAGTGGTCATCATTTTGACCCACGTAGCCTACAAAGTGAGGCAAGCTATCGCGCACTTCTTCTTGCTGAATGCCGTTGTACGTGATTCCTCCTCCAATCTCCACACGATTACTGCCGTCAAGTGGAAGTTGACCAGCCAAGGCCTTGAGCAGAGTGGATTTCCCTGATCCGGGCCGGCCGAGCACAAGTGTGAGTGTCCCCGGCTTGATGCATCCGGTCACGTCACGAAGAAGGATGCGTTCCTGGTGCTGCTTGGAACGAGATCGCCCAATGTTCATGGTCTTTCGCAGTGCGTTAAGGACGGTCGGCAGTTCATCCTGGTTGTCGTCATCTCCATCAACGTAGTCAACTTCCGCGGAAACTGTGAGATTTCGGAAGCAGATCTCCACTTGCGGCACCGTGAACTTGCTTTCCGCCACCGCTTCGGCGACATGGTCTGGTCGTTCATGGTTTGACGCTGATGTCAAATGCGGCATCGTGTCAGGAGTTGCTTGCTGGGGTTGTTGCAGGAACGTTGAAGGGTGCTTGAGGGAAGGCAAATTCCAAAGTGCCTTCACAGAGGCTCATGCCTCACGCGCGTGCCCCAGCATAGCATAGCCTCTTCTTGCCTGCAGCATCCAGCAGGCAACACGCATTCCATTATTGCGAGCCATCTTGTGAACCAGGCGTATTCACGAAGATTACAGCGAGGTCCGTTGTTTATTCGCAATTACGGCGAGAGCCGTTGTTTCGCAAACCCATCCGCCTCATCACATAGATCCCATGATGGAGCGGATACATGTACATGTACTTACTCCAACACAGCAACATTGCTTGGTGAATGTGTAGTAGCATTCTCGTTGTTATCCCAATACACTCCTTCCTCAATCTACTCCCGCATGTAGAACTCGACGAGCGTGTCGAAGTGATAGTGCTCGATTAGCTGGTAGAGTTGTGGCAGATTCTGTTTCGCACTGGTGCCGCGGAACTTGCACAAGTCAACGTAGAGGTCAGTGAGGATGCCAGCGAGGTAGTTGAGCGCCTTGGGGCTGAGCTTAAACTCCACCAGGATTTTCTCCGAGTTCTCGAGAATGTGCTGGTATTCCGGCGCCATCCAGGCCGAGTAATCCACCTCGTGCAGCTGGAGCTCCTTGAGGCCATCAATAAGCTTGACTTGGGAGGCTAATGCGTGCTTGGCGTCCAGCAGAGGACGCAAGTAGCCCAGCATAATCGGCACACTCTCTTTCTTGATATCCAGCGAGATGTTGAGCGTGGCTTTGCGTGTCGTGGCTTCCTTGGTGATGATTTCCTTCAGAATGGCAATTACAGAAACGGAAGGAGTCGAGAAGCTGGCCTCACCCTTGCTGTATCGGCACACCAATAGGTTCCCGAGGAATGTGTTTCGATAGCGCAGCGTCACGTCCTCAGTCTGTAGACGACCGGGAACCTCAGGCAGACACATCGACACCCAGTCATGGATCTGCACGAGAGAGAAGTCGCCGCTGAGCTGCAGCGAATTGCATGGCTTCTGCAGCTCAGCTTCTTCGGCCTCCGTGAGCTCATTTACACGGTGGTGCAGTGATAGTGGCTTGACGTAAAACTTGATAGTCTGCGCAGATCGAGGCTGCGTGTTTGCCACCACCGTGGCCTCCACGTGACCAAACTGACCTTCGATGGTCCGCACTTGGAATTCAAGTCGATGAGTAGGTTCCAGGCAACGATACGTAGCCAAGAAGTGAGTCCCGTTTGCGGGGTCGCACGGAGACTTGCTCACGATGGCTAGGTTGCTCTCATTCTCGAGGAGATCAAATGGTACCCCCGAGTGCAGCACGATCATTTGGATGCTTACAGGAATTTCAAGCGACACGTCGTAGGCCCCCAACGCAGCATTCAGCTGGAACTTGCTGTTCACCACCAAGTCTTCCGCAACTGGAAGATACTCCTTTTCCTTGGCACCACGCTGCAGACCCATGCGCGCGATCTTGTCCTCGAGAGCGGCTACCTCCTTTCGTAACTTGACGATGCGCGTCTCGCGCTGCACAGTACCACGCGATCGACCGTAATTGTCGTCGTCATCGGGCTGATCTAGAGGCTCGGTGGTGAAGCTCAGTACACGGCCGGAGAATGTCGTGGCCACAAGTTCCTCGAACCCCGGCGTGGCTACGATTCCACCTTGAACACAGCGGATGCTGTCACTGTTGGCGTGCTCAAACAGTTTCACAACATCTCCCGAGTTTGGATTGAACGAGTACACTTCAACTCGACCATCATCTCGCCCCACAAGGATTTCTGGGTGATCATCACGATTGATATCGAAGCACGCAATGGAATTGATAGTAGCCGTAGACGGAGGCAAACTGCCATCCCCATTGGCCCCAGACTCGTTGTTGCCGATGCTGGAGGACAACGAAGCCCTAGATGATGTCTTCCATTTGTTCTTGAGTTTGTCTCCGTTGTAGCTGACCAGGCCAAGACCACCAGCGGCCGTACCGTAAAGGATTTGGGAAGGACCCGAGGAAGTTGCGCCTTTACCCGTCGCTGGAGGCACACGGCATAGTGCTGTGACTGGCGCAGCGAGGGCTTTCTTCGATACCGACTTCGAATCTTTCACAACGCGGACATAGCGATCTTGACACCCAAGCACTCCGTAGAAATCCTGCTCGTGGTTAATTGGAACCACAAGTGAATCATTAATGCGATCTGGACTAACGTACGAGTGTTTGTCGGCGCCATTGTCGTACTGGTTAAAGGTGAAGTCCGTAGTCGTCCAGAGTTGGCTGTCATAGGCGTGGATCTTCCTCATCGGTTCGGCCAGGTTGCTTTGGAACTTGAAAAACTCTTTGCCCTTCTTGCTCAAACCGTGCACATGTTGCCCCGTGGCTATGAACGCCTTGTCCTCGGTGCTTTTGCTAGTCCCCATTGTCACGCAGGCCACGGGCCCCCCTAGAGTCACAGACTTGTACACATTCTGCGGCTCACCCTTCTTCATCTGGAAGCTGGAAACGACTCCATACTCGTCTCCAATGACGAGTTTTTGCTGCAGACCATCAAAGACAACCAACAAACGCACTGCTATCAGAGAGGAGATACCGACGGAGATTAAGTCACAGAGCTTAAGCCGTCAAACCTTTTTCTTCTTCTTGCTAACTGGCAGCAGTCGCAGCGAGTGATGACTCGCTATAGGCCCCACTTTCAGTAGCTCCGCTTGCGATAAGGACAGCCCCGCCATATTTTAGTTGTATCTTGTGCCGGTATGCTAGCGTCGCCTCAAATCCAGATATGAACACGAACCTTGAAAAGACGCGTCGTCTCGAGCATGCTACGCGATAGTCCGTCCACTCATTGATTCTATTGTGGCTATGACCACCAGAAGCTCACGGAAAAACTGGTGGAGAGAGACTTTACGTAGTGCCAGTACTTGGGAGGGATGTAGAGCATCTCACCCTCACACAGGACGCACTCGACATATATTGCGCGATGGAACTCGGGGAACTGCTCGTCGTCCGGATCTTCCACCTGCACTTGACTTGTGTTCGACAGCAAACCTTCAATTGGATAGAGTTTCTCGCTCTCTTCCGGCGCGTACAGCCGCAGGTACTTGGCACCTACGACTTGGCAGAGCACGTTGTCTTTGTGGTCGAAATGCAGAGGCGACACAGTACCCCCGGGGCCGAACCAACTGTTGATCGTAATGTCCTCGTCCTCTTCAATATCTTCAACGCGTTGCACAGTGCAGTAGTCGGGAGTAATGATGTCGCGCCCCAGGGCTGGAATCTGTTTACGAAGCCAAACATGCATCAATAACTATCGTCTACATGAAGGGCTCCAAACTCAAGTTCAATGTCGATCATCAACATGCCTGGTCAAAGAGGCGGTGCTGTGCCAAGTACCCTAGTTTTTTAGGCAAGGCGGTCTGAGTTCCAGAAGCTCCAGCATTGCCACTCTCAGCACCATCCTTGTTATTCGCTAGCGGCGGGATAATATGCCGATCCAGGAACTCGTTCAGGGTCATGAGTTCTTGTCCCCAGTCGTCTCCCAAGTAGCTCGACCCCATCTAACCGGCACCACAATCAAAAACAACCAAAGAAATCACAAAGGTTATCAGAGGTGCATGACTACACAAGACAATTACGCTCTGCTGCACCTCGACAGGAACTGTTCGCAGGCCAGCGACTCGGCGAAGGTATTTGACGTCTTTCCACGCTCGATCGGGTCCTGCAGCTCGTCCTAGTGCCGGCCAGAACTCCATCGCGCCCGTAAGGACCACCGGTTCGCTGACCACAAGCAACCAGAAAATCATCCTCGTCAGAAACACCCCGCCGCAGCACCAACAACTATCAACACAACGCACTTCTGCAACATCACGTGGCGGCGGAACTCCTCGAGTGTCGGCATCTCCAGTCTTCGAATAGGGAACGTTAACTGTACATGTAGTCTCTGCGTCTTTTCATCGTCGCCAATGCACTGCTGCCCCTCGTCCAACCGCGGTTTCTAGGTACATGCACAAGACCAGCATGAACAAAGCAACTCGCACACAGGGCAGCAACATGGCCCTTGCTCACCTTGAAGCGCCGTGCCTCGTCCTGTTTGAACATCACCGCCATCCCATGACACGCAATGCCGTTTAGCAACTGACCACCGAAAACGCAATGGACGCTCTCGTTGTCGGCAGCTTCAACCAGAGCTAATCCGAGTCTAAAACAACAGCAACACGTATTATACCGATGTTTGCTCTGCGTCGGTGAGCTGCTGCTCGACGCCGGCAATGAGCGTGTGCGTCTTGGGTGGAGCAAGGGGTCCAGCCATCATCAAACACTGCAACACCAGCAGAATCAGATTGTGGCGCGCGTCGCAGACATCATTAAAACGCACCATGTCGAGCATCTTGAGGCACTCGACGGACTGCTGGCGCCGGAGCAGGCAGCTCGCCTGCAGCACGCTGGCGAGTCCGAAGGCCTGGCGCCACACGGGAGACACGTCCTTCCAGCCGCCGCAGTGCAGCTTCTCCCAGCTGCGCTCGTAGGCGGCGCTGGCCAGCGTCTCCAGCAGCTCGACATCCCCCTCCGAATTAGTCGCTCGCAGCAGTAAATCCGCGATGGCGGCACCTCCGAAGTCGCGCAGATCTATCAAAAGACATCGTCAGCCGCCGTTTTGCCTGTTGATGGACAGTAAGCACACGCATACATTGTAGGAAGCACGGTGAGAGCACCAGCTCCACCGCGGCGACGCCCATCGCGACCCGCATGCTAATTCGTAGTTATGTCACTCCCTCGAGTATTAATAGTGACACGTCCAGTATCCAATCTGCCCGTTTACTGGCCCATCCTCCGTTTGACAAGGACCTTTCTGCATCACTTACAAATTCCAAGCCAAAGAAACGTCCACGTCAAAACCGACGTGAATGGGTGGGTTGCATTTGCTTCGATTGCTACACCGGTACAGTGTACCTCTTTTTGCTCGACGAGAAATGCTTGCGACGCTATTGGCGATTTTGCCACCAAGGGCTCCAGTCCCCAGCTCACCGATTTAGTCAATCATGTCACTGCGACGAGCGTCCACACAAGGCTCCGAGATCGTGCGGTGGCAGATCCTGCGCTCTTACACAGCGCTGTCCCTCGCGCAGTTCCGACAGGCGCCGGCGCCTGCGGCGTTCGCGCGCTCGGAGCCTCTGTCGCTCTCAAGTTCCGGCGTGCTAACGACTCCCGCGGGCGGCAACTCGCTGCTGCTGGACAACGCGCGCTTCATGTCGCAGCGACCGGTAAGACGCAACAGCACTGGAGACAACAACAGCAAAGAGGAGGACGCGGCGAAGGCGGCGGCAGCGACCACCGCCACGTACGAGACGCTGCTGCAGCGACTGTACCAGGTGAACCGCTTCTCGGCCGTCAAGCTCGGACTGGAGAACATGCAGAAGCTCAACGCGGCATTCAGAAACCCGGCGTCGCAGTTTGAGATCGTTCACGTGGCAGGTACCAACGGCAAAGGGTCAGTGGCGTTCAAGGTGGCCAAGGCGCTCGAGCGCTCCGGACACAAGACGGGGCTGTTCGTGTCCCCGCATGTCGCGTGCTTCAGGGAGCGCGTGCAGGTCAACGGCACGATCATCTCAGAGAGTGAGGTGTGCGAGGCGCTGTCCGAGATCTTCAACATCAGTGCGCAATTGAGGATCCCAGCCACGTTCTTCGAGATCACTACGATGCTAGCCTTCCTGCACTTTGCCAAGCAAGGCGTGGACTGCGTGGTGTTGGAGACAGGTCTTGGTGGTCGACTGGACTCGACCAACATTGTCACACCAACGCTGTCAGTGATCACGTCCATTGGCATGGACCACATGCGCATTCTGGGCAACACTCGCGAGGCCATTGCACGTGAGAAGGCTGGCATTATCAAACCGAACGTGCCGGTTGTGGTAGGACCTAACACGCCCGTGAGCGTAATGATGGAGTGTGCGGCGCGGAATAATGCTCCACTGGTGAGGGTACCGCTCGGGACGGACTTTGAAGTAGATTACAACGTCGAGAACACGGCCATCGCCCGCGAAGCCTGTGTTCAGCTAAATGTATTGCACGGAATGCAGTCTGGCGGTGCCCGAACGGAGCTGTGCGTCGACTTGACGAACGAGCGCGTAAATGCAGCGCTCGAGTCGAGACCCCCGTGTCGCTTCCAGGTGCTGCATGTCATTCGACCGAACTCGAAAGAACGCAAGGTCACAGTGGTGCTGGACGTGGCGCACAACCCGCAGGCTACCAACAGGTTGGTAGGTCTGCTGCACAAGCAGTTTCCCGACAAGAAGTTCCGGTTCGTGTGCGGCTTCTCGGCTGACAAGGCCATCAACAAGGTGTTGGATAAGATCACGGACGTGGTCCGCGACAGTCACCCGGACGAGAGCGACGAGCAGCTCCAGGAACGCATCCACTTGGTGAAGGCCAACCACCCCCGTGGTGCCTCGCTTGAAGAGATCAACCTGGCGTTGGCGAATGCTACTGTCGAGGGCGACGAGAAGCGTGAGTACGCCACCATCTCGAACATTAAGGAGGGTGTAGACGCCGCCTTGGCCGCGTCGCGTGCATCTGCAGACGACGAGGTGGTCGTGGTGTGCGGCAGCGTATTCCTCATGGCGGAGGCGCGTCAGGCGCTCGGACTCAAGGAACCGATCGACAGCGCGCCACTCAACGCAGTGGCGGGCTCGCATCTGTCAACCCCCGAAAGCCGCCTCGCCGCCGCCGAGCAGGAAGCCGAGGTGGCGGCTGCGACCTAAGTGGATCCATGTCTTGTGCCGTTAGTTTAGGAACTTGTGATTATAAATTGAACACCTTGACAAGCATTGCTGCCTGTGCTCACATGTCGCTTGAAGTTGCCGTTGTTGTAAAAGAATGCATGCGATTACTAAATCTGCATTTCAGCCAATCCCAGCGCATTTTCGCGTCCGCTTCACCTTCATCCACGTCACAACCGAAAAAGATCTCAAGGCAACAAGCAACAGCAACAGTAACCACATGAGCGACTACACGAAGACCGTGACGGCATCGGGCACCGCGCTGCTGTCGGAGCTGCCGCAGCGCGTGGCGCAAGTCCAGGCGCTCGTGCAACAGCACGCGGGAGAGCGCTCGCCCTCCAAGCTTCGGACTAAGTTCGCGCAGACGGTTCTGGCCGCGCCCTCCGCCGTGAGCTCCAACGGCGACGTGCAGTCGCTCCTGACCGTTGTGGGGGACGAATTAGCGCAACTTATGAGCGCCATCCAGCTGCTGCAACTTTGGATCCAGCTGCAGGTGCCCAAGGTCGAGGACGGCAACAACTTCGGCGTCGAGGTGCAGAAGTATGCCTTCGTGCACCTTAAGGAGGCGCTGGAGAAGTGGCAGAAGATGTGGGACTCCCTGGCCGACTACAGTTCGGCCAGAGCCACGGCTGTGGAGAAGCTGAACGCCAAGGCGAGCTCCGAGAGCAGCACGACCACCACTGTCACCTCTTCGAAGGGTGGAAAGGATGGCGACGAGGAGAAGAGCGTCACGGCCAAGGTGGAGAAGCAGGGTAACGCCGGTAACAAGGCGGCCGAAGACGCCCTGGCTGCCGTCGTGGAGCTCGACGTCAAGTGGTTCTTTAACTTGGTGCGCGCCCTGGAAGGCGTGCGCGACCAGTACGCGGTGACACAGGACGTCATCACTAAGAACAAGGAGAAGATCGAGCTGCCGCGCGGCAAGAACGATCGCGCGGGGTTCAACATGTTCTAAATACATGGAGGTAGGCGGGGAATAACGTTTTAGAGCCTGTTGCAAACTGATGCAACGGTGATACGGATCCTCTTAGGTTTGCTTGGTCGAGACTCAAGGATTCACTGGCTGGATTGCTGAACTTGCTTGACAAGCAATGGAGGACTAAGAAACGCCACCGTTACATAAGCTAATTGAGGGGGTAAGAACTGCATGTGATGCGGTGACATTACTCAACTTTACCCCACCACTTTATTGCTGCTGTTGTCTCTGCTATTATGGGGTGAGACTGCTCTTGTTATTTTTGCATTCTGTAGACTGTCCGCCACTTCGTCCAGCGGTGGATGCATTGATTGTTCTGCGATGTCCTCAGCACCTTCGCCTAGGAAGCCTAGTGCTGGGAATGGATCCGTTCTGCGACTTCACCCTCGCGGACCACCGCCATTGCACATGAGTCATGCACCCCCACCGCCTGCAGCATCAGCAGGTTATCCGTATGTGACAGTACCGCATCGCGCGCGAATGTCACCACGGCAGGTAAAACTCCAACGGATGGAACCATCGCCGCCGTACACTATCGCTATTCGACTGCGTGATCAGGTATCGACCAATTTTCGCCACGAGCTCTTCCAATTCCATCAACTGCTGCGCGATGCCATTGATGCAAGTCACCAAGATCACCTACAGCATACTGATACACAACGATCTGCAGTGCTTTCTCGGGACCGCCGCCTACTGGAACTCCTGACAAGCGACCGCGGTGATGCTGTGTTGAAGGAGTTTTTTGTGCAGTGGCAGTGTTTTCTGAGAAGGAAAAACGTAATTGGAGACCCGCCTCCAATTGACGAAGGAGACGTCGGATCCTTGCTATGGGACGTGCTAGAGACCTTTTTCGCCAATCTGCCACTAGTGATATCAGAGGGCGAAGCTAGTGGTGCTAGTAACCCGAAGGCATTCTTACGCTACATCGACTCACTCAACTCGTTGCGTGATCTACTGCTTGCTTTGCTGTTCAAGCGTCCGACACGCAGTGGAAATGATCCCGTTGATGGCGATAGCGACGAAGAGGGTGCTTGCGGATTGAAATCGAGCATTGGCCTTGGCTTTGGGTTGAATTTTAACGTTGGGAGGGACGAGGCTCATTCACCCCTGCGTTCGGTACGGCAAGCACCTCGACCCGATCTAGAGAGAGACCGTATTCCGTTCTATCTGTATTGCCAACAGCTAGAAAATGAGCTGGAGACGCTGCGACGTCGAGTTCCTCACAGAAGGCCCCGCAGTCCAGGCGTTGTAGCAGGGATTTTGGGCGATGTAGGTCTTCTGCAAGACAACACACTCATGCTTCTGCTGGATTTTTGGGGACTTCCTCATGAAGAACGCTTGTCATTTTTCTGCCAGATTGCCAGCCAGGCTAACGAGCAAGATGCCAGTGCGATCCTCCACGTCATTCTTGATAATTGCACCACGCAGACGTTTCTTCAGGTTTGGGAAGCGCTGCAGCAATCACCGCAGTTCCAAAAGATGCTCCGAGAAGCTAAGCTCCAGTTGGAACCAGCAGCACGCGACGAGGCATCCGCCCCGGTCACACCGGCAAACGAAAGTGGAAAGGAGAAGGCTGCGTTAGAGACCGAAACAACTGATATTGAGAGACCTACGGTTTGGCGTGGATCACAACGCGGTGTCAGAAAGCGTGGTCGCCGATCGACGAGATTTGTGGATCTCAATGGGATCACTGAGGCTTTCGATTACAATGAAAATGGTGGAGATAGCTCAGATGAAGACGAGGATGCGTTGAAGAGCAGCCGTGCTGATTCGCACCATGACAGTCCTCGCTTTCAAAAGTTCAAAATACGTGAGCGAGGACGGCTCTCTCTGTCTGACGCTAGTGATCACGCGGACGAGGAAAACAAAAAAGATAGACGCGGCTCGTTTCATCGCAGTGATCGCAGTCGACGACGACTCACTTCCAAACCACCACTTGACAGAGAATCAGTGCCGTTAATGGAACTTCTTCACAACGATCTCACAGAGATTATTAAGATGGAGGACGGGCCGGATATGCGTGTCATGAATGCTGTTTGGCAATTGCTAGAGGCGCTCGACGGTCCCCTCATGCATGACTCAAAGAGCGGATACCAGCGACGGCACGTGCCGCTCCCCGCACCAACTGCAGCGATGCCAGTACTACCACTACAACCTCAACAGCAGCAGGTCCCCATACAACCCCCACGAACACCGTTGCGTACTCCTCTCACAGCCGAGCAGCAATTCCTGATGAAGTTAGACCAACTTCAGTCGATGCTAGCTGCGTTAGGTGACGTACGCGTGCATACCTTGAGTACAGAGGCCATCACTGGCGCCTACCGGCGCATGCCAATCCTGGTAAAGCTCTTTGCAGCACTTACTGACACAAGTTTAGGTGCTGCTGGTGTCGACACCGCAGGTGGCAGTATGTCGAAGATTGTCGGTAGCTGTGGCAAGCCGCAGCACCTCGCTAGCTCCTGGCAAGGGGAAGTTTCAAAGGAGAAGACGCTCGATCCTTTGCCAATAGCATCAGAAGTGCAGTCAACCTCGACTAGAGAGAATATTCGTGAGGATGTTGAGGCGATGGGTCTACTACTCGTCAAGTTCAGCAAATTTGTGCGCAGGTTGGCGCCCCTAGTAGACAACGAAGATTCCGCATTTGGTGGTGTGAGTGCAAGTGATGACGTCTTGATTATCATGGACCTTGCTGACAAGCTCGAAAATGCCGGAGCTCTTGTAGAAGCCCCTGCAGTTGTAAGTGGCAGTGGAGGAAAGCGTCGTTTCTCACTAGCTGCTGACCGAGAGCTACCAATAATTCTTGCAGTGCAGTCGCTGGCTCGCAGCAACCATTTTGACGACGTCTCGCGCCTGATTGCAACAGCCGTGGACGCCAAAATGAGTCGCGTACGTATTGCTGCAGCCGGATCGAAAAGCCATTATGAAGACGAAGATGAAGAAGAAGAAGATGAAGATGGAGATGCTTTAACAACGGAAGGAGATGAAGAAGTTACGAAGATCGTTAAAAACCTTCGACGTGCATCAGCGAAGGCAGTTCAACTCCAGGAGGATCAGGACCAAATGCAGTGGCAGGTTCAAGGTGGAATTCAAAATGCTCTAAGTGAAGGTGGGGTTGCTGCCGCTCCTTCTCTCCGCGTCGGGAAGGGAGACATCCCCATAAACATCAAGAATGCAGCAGCGCTGCGTGGCGTCAAGCTTTTCAGTGTGGATATCCTCCTACGCATTATCAATCAGGTGAATTGTCGGTTTGAATACTTGTTCATTGTGGGATGACGTCTAATTTCGAGTTCATTGCCTGGTGGCTCAGCTTTATCGCGACAACTACGAGGGAATGGTGTCGACACTACAGTATGGCAATCGGCGTATGGAGTTCAGCGAGTTCATTTACGATTGGCACATTCGGAAGTACGGACTCAAAACGCTTGCTCAGCGTCACCTGCTCAAGCTCATCCAGTCTCTGCGTAAGCACGAGAAAAAAGTTTTCCAGTGTCAACTGTAAGTGGATGCTTGGTCATTTGAGTTCCGGACACTCAGGCATCGCTGACAATTGGTCTCTTTGAACTTTGCTCTGCTACAGTTGCCTGCGGTTCATGGGCATTCAGATATCCTTTTCATCTGTCCCTTTTCATACTTGCATGTCACCCCTTATCCTTGCTATGGCGTGCAACGTGGATCCACAAAAGTTATCCTTAACAGTTTTGACGCGCTATTGTCTTGTGTCTCTGTTATCTTCACAACTCCTTAGGATTTCACGAACACAAATTTGTTTTGGTACGGGGAAGTTAACATCCTTTGTGCCAGGACGGACAAAACTTACGTGCTGTGACTTCATTATGTAGGGATTACAGAGTCGTTGGTCTCTCGGGACGTTTTTGGGTGGTTCAAAGCACCGTGTTGAGCTGCCGACACGGCAATTCAAGATACGCATCACGTTTGCAATATCTACAGTGCAAGAAGCACTACGAGAACGATTTGGAGTATATGCTCGCGGAATGGATGCACTAGCAGAACGTATCCGAGCACAGGAGCGTCCACACGACGAAGAGTTTATTCGTGAGAGCGATCTACTGACGCTGTGCGTGGAAGAGTTCGAATCACAGCGAGCACTACTGGAGAAGGTGCTTGGAGCTGTATACCTTGCAGGTGACATTAACGGCGACGGCAACCTCGAGTTCGACGAGTTCGCATCCGTGGTGACTCACTTGTCTCCTACAGTTGACGACCGATTCTTGCAGACGGTGTTTGAGGCAGCCCATGATTTCACGAAGCCACATCGAATTTCCTTTGCACGCTTTCTGGACGTCATCCTGTTGGAGAGGGTGCTTAGCCCCGCCCCTCTCAGTGCTGCTGCTTCGGGTATTGTGCGAGCCAAAAACGCCGCTGCTGCAGCAGCAGCCAGCAGTACTGGTGGGACAAACTCAGCAGTTAGTAGTAGCGCTTCTCAGCCGTCTAACAGCGGTCTGAAGTCCTTAGCTCAAGATGAACAAGAGGAGGCGTACCAGTTTGAGCTGCTGCGCGAAACGTGGGCACATGATCGCGATGCTGTGACACAAGTGCTTCAAACAAGCATCACCCACGAGCCCACCGCGAAGTCTCTGACCTTCCGCGTAGCTTTCCTGGACCAGTTACTTGATCGCCGTGTGGATTCCAAGACGGCGTGGCTCTGCCATCGACAGATCATGCGCGAGATCGCACGCTACCAACACCTGGATGCGGATCAAATCGCCGGGTTGCGTCGGAAGGAGCAGCAGTTCAAGAAAACTGTACGCGCCATCCGCAATGCGCAGCGCCTCGGCGCACTCTTTATGGTGGCTCCACCTAGTCGGGAGGCTGTCGGGGACGAGGCTGGCGCATCTGAGACTTCTGTTGAGCCGCCACTGACACCTACAAACTACACGGCGGCGGTGCAGCAATCACTGGATGGACAGTCGATGGGGGACCCGGACGTGGCGGCACTGGAAAACGAGCTACGTGAGACCTTTCTTGATAGAGCAGACGAAGGCGCGATCGACGACTACATGGCGGCTATACAGCACCTGCGTCGCGTGGCCATTACGCAGCAGTCGTTTCAATTGCAGTTCGAGTCGCATGAAGATACGAGCATGCTGAGATCCGAGGGATCCATGCCCGAAGAGAATGCAGAGAGTGACACGGACGACGATAACGATGCCGAGAGTAAGGAGGATGAAGATGAAGAAGATGAATATGATGGTGAGGGGGTTGTCGGAGCAGCATAACCCAGCAAAGATCATAAATCTGAAGTTGAAGTGCATGAAAGGCAACTGTAGCTGTCTCGTCTCATGATATTGAAGTGCTAACTTTGTACATGTTGTAAAGAACCACTGAAAACAACAAACAAACCAACAACACTTTAAACATAAAATCCCTTGTCATATTTGCTATTACTACAATACTGTAGATTTTGTCGTGTTTTCTGCAATGGAGGGGGGCGGCGATAGTAAAAGGAAAAACAAAATGAAGTGGGGGGTGACATTGCACCGCACCACCTTGGCAAACAAACCCATGCTCACCTATCGACTGTCACTTCCTCCACCTAAGCGAAGGAAGGAGAGCGGATCTTCTGCGCGGCGCGGCTGAGCACGGACTTGTCGGATTGGGAGTAGTTGGCCATGCGGCACATGTAGTCGCCCTCGAACGTGGCCTGCGTGTGTCCTCCCTTGCGCTTATACAGCAGGTCGTCGTCGATCTTGACCAGGTCCTCCGCGAACATGTTGTTGCCCTTGGCCGACTCCAGCGCGTTGCGGTCCGTGTACACACTCACCGAGTACTTGGCCGGACGGAAACACCGCAGCACGTTCTTCAGCAGCGACGCGTACGAACGAAGACGCGCGTTGGTCTCGAAGCTCACGTAGCTGCAGTGGCTCTCTGGGGTGATGTGGATGGTGTAGTAAGCGTCGAACAAGATGCCGTTCATCGAGTATCCGCATGGGTCGAAGGCGAAGTCGTCGATCACCGCACCCGGCACCAAGTCACGGATGCCGCTCTCAATCGTCATGCGACGAGACGTCAAGGTGCTGTCATTGTTCTTGAAGAACTGCTTGGCCACACTCGGGTGCATGTCCTGCATCAGCACGTGGAGCGTGCTCTCGTTCGCGCCAGGTTCTTTCATGGCGTCGTTGTGCGTCAGAGCACCAGGCTGCTGCTCGTGGATGTCGGCGTCCCACGCGTAGATGTACCAGTGGTCGTGGTTCAACGGTCCCAGCACATGAGCCGACCCGTCCGGGAAGTAGGAGCTCAGGAACGCCACCTCGGTCTGGAAACTTGTGTGCGGGTACTTCTGCTCTTCCGGGAAGGTGTAATTCTTGCGGGAGTAGTTGACCCACTCGATCTCGAGGCCCAGACGCTCCGAGAACGTCTTGATGAACGGCACACACTTCAGCAACGTGGTGGTGCCGCACGTCTTGAGCACGATCTTGTGCGCGTAGATGAACATGGAGCTCTCGGACAGCACGTACGCGTCGATGTGATCGTTGCTCGTGCGGGACAAGATCTGGCACTGTCCCGCCTCCAGCATCTCATCCAAGTCGTGGCGAGCCACCTCGCGCAAGCCGCGCGCGTGGCCCACACCCAACTTGAAGTCGATCTCGAGGTTCTTCTCGGGGCCCTCGAACGTGTTCGGGACCGTGTCCGAGGCCTCGGATTGGGTGGAGCTGGTCTCGTCGTCGTGGAGCTTGATGGGTTCCGGGAAGGAGTGTGTCATGGTTAACTAGAAGGGTAGGCAGAGGAGGGGGAGGTTACGATTCTACTATTACTGATGGCTGGTAGTGGGCCTGTTAAGCAGGGTCGTCGCACGCGCCAATGTAGAAGAAGCCCGTGAAGATGGTGGTGGGGTCAACAATGTCGTCGCTGCTGGTAAAAAGCGGGTCGACCAACAGCATGAACAACGTGGCGGTCTGGCTCGACTGGAGCTTGGCGGAAGGGGCCGGGGAGGGGAGTGGGGGGAGAGAGGAAGAAGGGCGAGCGAGGGGCTTTCTTTCTTTCTTCCTTGTTTCACTCGAGTCCACGGGGCGACGACGTCGAACGCGAAGGCAAACTAACGGGGGAAGAGCGCGCAAGAGGCAAGTTTCGGAATGATCGGTGAAACGAGTGGCGCCCGACAGGAGGCGGATCCGCCGCCCTTTTTGTGCACCACTTTTTGTGCACCACATATTCCAGAACCGGGCTTCAGATTTGAGCGACTGACTTGGCTCCAGTATGCTGCTAAACAACCGCTGTTTGAGGAGCTTGCAGCAGCGGCATAATGATGAGATGCCGATGAAGAGGACACGGGGAAAGATCTGGATATGCAGCGTGCGGTGGAGCTCGCGTCGTGTGCTGACAATTCGTGCGTCCATCTGCAAGTTATGTTATCTCCCGTCTGTATGCTGCAGGGCGTAACGGCCGCTATGTCAGCAATCACACATCTCGCAGCCCAAGCGGAGTCAAGCTGACAAATGCACATACCGTAGCACCAAGGTTTTGCCTCAATGCAGCATGATAGCAGTAGCAGTCGTTCAGCCTTACAGCTTAGATGGCATGTGCCAATGCAACCTCAGTAGACGTGTGTGGGCTGAACCACCACAATGATGTTCGCAAGGCCAACATTCAACACTGGGAGAGCACTTCGTGGTTTTGCGACCGTTGGATCCTTGCCACGCCATATCAAGGCAATGTTTTTGAACGCAGCTACATGTATATCTACTCGGCCACAGCAACCTCCGCCACTGGGATGCAGTGCAGTATCTCTGCCTTTTGGTCGCTCTTCTGCTCGTCGTTAAGGAAGTGCGGGTGGTCGCACAGCACGGGGGATGACACCTTCACCGTGTAGGTGCACGTCTGCGTCTCCTTGACTGTCAGAATGTGGTGGCTCGTGCCGCCCTGACTGCAGTAGTAAAACACCTTCGCCTTACGCGGCGCGTGGCTCTCGAACTCCTTGCAGAAGGTCCCGTGGTCGTACAGCTCCAAGTATGCGGGACGTGACACGTCGTGGGTTGCATCAATGTGCTCCGAGACCAACGCCGAGCCTGAGTGCTCCAACTCGCGATTACCTGCTGCGTCAAAAGTGCCCAGCGAGAAGTCGGCCGTAATACGACCATCTCCGTCCCGATGGTACTGTCTCAACGAGCGTCCGAAACAGAACTCGTAGGTCCACCAGCCTTCGTTCCGTGTCACACACGTGTGAGCGTCCGCCAGAGGCTGCAGCAACGAGCGCACCGTAAACAAGTCGTTGTCGTCTGCGTCCGAGTGTTGCGGGTCGCAAAACACCCGCGATCCGACCAGAAACGCGGCAATTTCACGCGGACCGCCCTTGGGCGAATCTCCTCTCCACTGTACAGCTGACACCGCGTCGTCTCGTGCAGTGGCACTGCAGATGAACTGCACCTGAATCTGTTGCTCGCCCTCACCGAAAGTTTGCGTAAACAGCGGTTTGCGGTGGTTTTTGACTCGATCCTGTGTTTCCGGCATGGCAAACTCGTCGTAAGTGAACGCGGGGCGACTGGCATCCGACACAAAAGCGCCGAGTTCTTCCACTTCGTGTCCGGCAACTTCTGGTTTCCCTTCCGTGTTGGCCGTTTCCCCTGTCGCTTCTACTTGCACTTCCACTTGTTTCCTTTTCATTCCCGTTTCCGTTGAAGTTTTGAGGCTCACGCGACGAATCAACACGCCAGAACAGACTTCGTACACCCACGAGGTCTCCTTATCTACGTACTGGACGCACTTGGGCCTCGCGTTTTGCGCCGCGGCTCGGCCAAACACCAAGAAGGCAGCTGCCTGCTCCTTTTCCTCTTTCTCTTTGACACTCAGCGGATCTGTTGTCTCTGGGCCTTCGGTCTCTTGGTCGGAAAGAGGGAGAGGCGGCAAAAAGCACTCGAACTGTTGCCCCGACTCGGTCGTCATGAGCTGCGACCGCATTGGAGCGCCGTCTGCGGGCGGAGTGAAGCCATCGCGCGTTGCATGAAGCTGCACCACGTACGAAGCGTCCAGAGAGGAGGCGAACAGTGCTGCAGAGGCAACAGAAGCCGCACTCAGAGCCGCCAACGCCGCCAGGAACTGCCGCGTCATCACCATTTTGATCGCTTTGACCAAAGTCAATCGGAATCAGATTACTTACTCTGATACCGAACTTAGTGAAACGAATGCGCACTTAAACAACATATGTAGCCATGTTTTCGTTAAGTACGAATAAAGGCAACGTCAACTTTTGCCATTGAAGTGTACCCACCACATTTCGTGTTAGCCGCCCACCTCAATTGATTGTCTTCGTTGTTATCATCACGGACCTGATTTTTAACGCACTCGTGTGCTAAATAAACCTGGACATGTGGCCGGTGCGAAACGCCCCCCTGCAGTCCGCGGCGCTCAATTCAAAGCCTCTGCATTCGGAGGAAACTGACAGTGACTGAGAGGGGAGAGTCCCGCCAGCAGCGCAGACAATGGACCGGTCTTCGTCGTGGACCAACGCCGAGCGCAATGGCGACTACATTCCTCCGAGTCGCGTTGCGAGGATGGCCGTTCCAAGTCCACGGCCACCACCAGGTAGTACAGTTGAAGCAGTGGCCACGGCTCGACGCGCTGAGTATGGGACTGGAGGCAGAATTCTCCCTGTGCTGCCTTCAGCGAGCCCCAACGCCTCCAAGCGGGGCAGCTGGACGACTTCCCGCCCTTCGAGTGGCAGTCTGGAAGACGAGTTCCACCAATCCAGCAACGAAAGCTTCGTACCACCTCCGCGTCGAGCTGAGATGGCGTCTATGGCGGCCACTAGAAGAACGGAACCGGTTCGTCAATCTGACGGACTCTTTGCGTCCGAGACAGAGCAGGCTCAGCTCGCGTACATGGAGCAAATGTACGGCACAATCAGCTTGTTGAACGCTGAGCTGGAGAACGAGCGACGTAGTAGAGCTGCACTTGAAACAGCAGCAGCAGCAGCACGACCGTCAACATATCCAGCTATGCCAGGCTATTCCTCGTATGAACAAGACGTGCAACTCCCGGTTGGTGAGTTCGATGAGCCGTCGACGAGCTTCATCGTGTCCCAAACTCCAGTCGCACCTTCATCTTCCCCGAGGAAGCTGCGGACGATGCCGTCTCCTCCTTCAAATCCACCGCAAAGCCAACATCGTGTTGCCAGACCTCCAGTATCCCCTAGATTAATTGCCAAGGGCCAGGACGAAAACTTGTGCGCCACGCTAGGCAAAAACGCAGAACTGCGCATTCGCTCGCGAGATATGGAGCGCACAGTGGAGAAAGCGGAGCTGGAACTTGAACTCGCGCGGAAGCAAATCAAGATGGCGGAGCGACGTGCCGAAAATCGGGAGGAGAAGCTGCGCGTGCTGCTCAAAGAGAAGCTCAACTGGCAGAAGGAGCTGAAAGCTACACGTGCACAAGTAGTCGAGGAGAAAATGCGGCAGGTGGACCTCTTCCGTGAGGTCGAAGCGGCTAAACGTCACTTTGCAGCCGAGTTGGAGGCTGTGGAGCAGGAATTACGCGAGACTCAAGAAGAAAACATACAATTGCGGACTCATGCAAGCGAGATGAAGGCTCAAATGCACTTCCAAGCTCAAAAAATGGATGAAATGGTGCGCCAAGCCCAAGACGAGAAGGCACGGTTTGTGGTGATGATCGAGGATACTAGACATCGATTTCGTGAGTGGAAGGAAGGCGAGGCCGCAGCTCTGGAAGATGCACACGATCAAGTCGTGCGAAACCTCAAGACAGAGTACGAGTTGAAACTGGAGCGTCACCAGGACGAAAAGAAAAAGCTTCGCGACAAGGTGAACGATCTGGAAGTGTCGATGCGGCTCTTACAAAAGGACCGGGCGCTATCGCCACTTGAGCTTAGCTTACGGAAGACAGCAATATTGGGAAGCAAGGACAGCACCGGCATAGTTGAAGCTGGGCACATTGAGAGGCAATCACGGATTCTGGAACTTGAAAACATGCTGGCACACTCGCAAGAGTACCAGTCGCGACAAGAGAGCATTATCAAACTGTCCGAGGCCACCATATCTCGTCTGATGCAAGAACGCGAGGTTACAGCTTTGGAGAATTTGAGTCTGCACCCGTTTGGTGTGGAGCTGCAGCGAAGCGAAGCTTTCTCGTACGATACCCAACATACCGGGTACGTTACAGCTCCGACAAGTCCTGTTAGAAGGATGTCTCCACCAGGAACTCCGTCTCGGAGCCCTCAAAACACAGTTAAGAGCAGCGAGCCTCCACGTATCCGATCACCGAAGTCAAGATCTCACACCCCAAGGCGTGCAGATCTAGAAGCCAGTATTGCTCAGGCAGCAGCAGGATTGGATAGTGCACCGGACCAGGCGGTTAAAACAGAGAGTGCAGCACCGAGTTCGAGAGAGCAAAGCTTGATGGTCGAGCTCGCACTGCTACGCAAAGAGCTGGCTGAAGCTGCAGCGAAGGCGATAGAACTTCCTGCCCGTTCGAATGTAGACAACGTTGAGGACGAGTTGAAACCAGTTGATATTCCAGAGATTCAGGAAGCTGCAGACGTCCCTACTGTTCACGATGACAAAGAAGCCGCAGAGATCACGGAACCCGGCACCCAAAATGAACTAGCTACAGCACTGAAGTCGGAACATGACATCGAGGAAACACCCGAGGCGGAGGGCGCGAAGTATACCGACGAAAGTCTACCAGAAGAGACTCCATTCCAGAATGCGGATGAAGAGCGGCATTCTGACATCATCGTGCATAGTGATGTTGTGTCCACAGACGAAATCGACGCAATAAAGTCATCCGATGCGAAGGAGACTGGGGTGGACGAGTCAAAACAATGTGAAGCTTCGAGCGTTAAAACCGATATCTACGACGAGGTTAACGTGCCGATGGCATTAACAGGTCCTAGTGATGTCTCTGAAGAAGCAAGCTCAGCAGAGTCCAGCGAGCCACGTGATGATTGTATCACTACAGCTACGGGGCAAGATAAAGTTGACACCGAAGAAGGTGATTCAAATGAGATCACCGCAACTGTCTCCAAAGATACTTCAGCTGTGGTGGACTCGTGCTCTTTGCAAGAACTTCAGACTGAGAGTATCGACTCACATGAGGTAATAGTTGATCACGACCAGGATGATGGGGTTCGTTCCGACCTTAGGGGAAATGATGAAGTATCTGCGCTTGCAGGAACTTGTGATGAAGGCGATTCACCTTCGCAAGACGTTACTGAAGGGGTCATGAATGAAAGTTCTACCGTTGTCACCGAGAAACGAGAAGAATGCTTGAAAGATGTCGTTGGCGAACCTCTCGAGGTGCTAGAGGCGTCCCCGGAAACACTTGATGCCAGCGCCCAACTGGAAGATGTCAGAGATATGGAGTCTCCGGATGGTGAAAGTGTGCTCGTTGAGGCGGATAATCCTAACAAGTCACCTGTCTGCGAGCCAAACCAAACAGCTCCAGCATTTGAAAACGATGTCTCGAATGAAATAGAAGGTAACAGCATGTCTGACAGCAATATTGACGTCGATAAGCTCAACATTTCGGACACAGAGAGAAGGAAAGCTGAAGATGGAGCACCTCTACAAGCCAGCGACATACTTGCACCAAATGACGCGGTCGATGGTATGGAAGTCAACTCCAAGCAAGTGGTTGAATCCTGCCCGAATCCTTTACTAGAGAACACGGATAAACCTTCAGTATCGCCAGATGATTGTGTTGAGGAAGTGCGCGTGGGAAATGAAGTGCAAGAGGGGTCTGAAGCGGAAGTGGGCGCTAATTCTACTGAGAGTATTGAACTCGCTGCTAGTGAAGTTGTTAATACCAAAAATCTCGAGGGAGTGGGCGCATCAGGTAGCCTAGCAGACAACGTCGAGCCCACCGAGGCACTCTCGAGTGAAGTCGAAGAACCTAACACTCCAACTGATGAACTTTTGGAGGTCGAGGAAACGAGTGAACTTGTTGTGTCAGAGGTCGAGGTGTCGAGTCAATTGCTAGAAGCGCTTGTAGACCCCCCAGAGGGTACACGAGTTCAGTTGAATTCGCCCCCAGCAAAGGGCGAGGTAGTTCCTGTGTCTGCTTCTGCAGAAATGCCTGAAACACGTGTGGCTGAAGCCCTAGTTGCAATTGCGGAGTGTGTCGCGATCTCGCTGGTGAAGTCACTTCTGGAAAGCAGCGACGATGTCTCCGAGGCTGTACTCGACACTATTGGTATTCCTCCTGTTGAACAGCGTGATGATAACGAGCTAAATCCTTCGGAGCCAAACCTCCCAGCAGATCCTATCCCGAACGAATTGACCCCAATGATTGACACTTTAACGGTGGCTCGAGATTTTGTAGACGAAGTTTCACACGAAGCCCTGGCTGCAGTCCTCCTCTCACTGCAAAATGAAAGGTGCTCGGACAGAATGCAGGAACACGAGGAGGTTGAATCGAATTCTACTCGTAGTATCATAGAAAGCTGTGAAGATCAAAACGAGTTCAATACCGATGAGAGCGAAGGCGAAATTGTGGAGGACTCTCGTGTGGTAGAGGATACTACATGTAGTCTTTCTACTCCTGGTGATGCAGTGGGAGAAGTTCGCCTAGCGGATACGGACGCTGGTACAGAACAAAGTGGTTTTCACGACGAAGTGGAAGATGACTCGCTAGTTGTGACAATTGCACGAATCGCCTGCCATTGTGTTGAAACAATTGAAAGTGAGGTGATAGCAGCTCTCACCGCTGTTGACATGGAAGGCGAGCTATTAGATGATAAGGTAGTCGCGGAAACACGCGATGTTGAAGAACCGACAACACTAGACGCCAATGAGGTTTCTACTCAAGAGATCGTGTCGGATGTGGCCTCCGTGTTTGCCTCTCAGGCGATTGAAGTAGTGCTGAAAAGACTATCCCAATCTTTTGGTCAACAAAATACTGCTGAAGAGAGCAAACTGAGCGACATTGCAAACGGAGATCAGACCAGGGTTGTTGATGAGAATGTGTCTGCCACCGAAGAAGACCAGAGTGTGCTGCTGCTAGAAACACCGCTAGTTGAGGGAAGTTTTGCTGTGGACGGAGCTGAAGAAAATGGAGTTAACGTGGACACGAGCGAGCAGCCGAATGTGGCACCACGGTCTACTGGGGTAGAGCTGACAGGAGAAAGTATTGATACGAACGACAATAGTTTCCGGTTGATGGAGACATCAATGGAAGAGTCTGCAGTCCTCCCACCCGACGTTACTAACAAGGATCATAACACTGCGTCCATTCTAGAACCGAAGAACAACGAAGACCCGCTGCCAGCGTCGATCGACGAGTCCACGAGCACCCTCGATTGTGAGCATGCCTCTCTTCAGGAGATCATGACGTCAAACGAAGATCCTATTTCGTCAGATATCACTGTAGTGCCCACCGAATTGACTCCTGACGATCTCCCAGTCGTGGTAGAACTCCTACCAGCTACTGCTTGCGATTTAGTTGGGTCCAGCGACGATATCTCGCCTGAAGCAAATGGCGATCAAGAGGCAAGTATGGTAGATACTGAAGGCCTCAGCACCATTGAATCTGTCGTGGGGGGTATTATCGATGCAATTGAAAGGTACTACCAAGTCGACACCGACAGTAGATCAGGAGACGTAAATGATTCCAAGACACGAGACGAGGACGCTGATCAGGCAACTGCCGTATCTGTCACCATGGAGGCGTCTGCAGTTCTTGCTAGTGACATGTCGTTGCAAGGGTCTGATCTGACAGGGAAGGAGCCCTGCTCGATACAAGTCAGTGATGAACCAACTGAAGTCGTTGTTGAAGCAACACAAGAGACTGAACTACTGACACCTGATGCAGAAGCTAGCGAGTCTCTAGATACAATCATTGTGAGGATGGAAGAAAAACACGGTGACATTGAGCTATACGCCGCGACTCCTTTTGGTTCAGCACTCGAAGACGAGGAAGTTGTTGTTCGCTCTGCTTTGGAAAGCCTTGTGAATTCAATTGCTAACGTCAATGTGGTCAATCCTACGCCGTCACAACTGGACACGGACAAACCACACGATTCGAAAACTATTGAGGTATCGCTCAGGAATGTGGAGATTTCTGGAGCCAACAGCGTCATGGACTCTCCGAATGATCCAGCCGATGCTGACAACGTCGAGAAAGAAATCTCATCACTACATGCAAAAGATGAGTTTAACAGCTCTGAATCTTCGCTGCAAACTGAAGTCGAGAAAGTAGTTGCAGACTTGTGTGCTTCTGTGGATCGGAAACTTGCACCAAAGCATGCCGTTCATTTTGCGAGCAATTCCAACGAGGAAAAGTCCGATCGTCTTGCTCAAGCACGACGGTCAGTACTGTTATGGGAAGCTCCAATTGATACCGCATGCACGAAGGAGGCCATGGAGAACTCGGCGAAGCGAAGGGCGAGTAAACGGCGGACATCACGGCGTCCCCTTGCTGATCTGCTCGCATTCCCGACGGAGATGGCCAGGTTTACCTCAAGCGATACGACTCTACTGGCCTATGATGCCCGACACGAACAGGGCCAGATATTTTCGCTGCTTGACCAGAGCATTCTAACCATCAATCCAAATGGCCAGCACATTCATCTGGACGACCAAGACGATCGAGTTGAGAGCAAAATCATCGGAAAGCGCAAAACTTTAATGCAGGAGCTTCACTCCAAGAATTTGGCGCTGCGTCAGATCCCGCGATTCAACTACATGCCCATGTGCATCAAGTTCCAGTGGTCCGATTTCGTTGTCGCGACGCCAGTGCGTCCAACTAATGGCAAGCTAGGCGAAGGGCATATCTCGAGATCACCGGTAGAACCGATGCGTCTTCTGCAGAAGAAGGGCACCAAGCTACCGTGTGGAAGTTACGTCGTCGTATCTGCGTTTATTCGGCCACTCGAGGATGGAAATGAAAACCTGCGAGTGCAGATCTACGATGCCGAGCGCGTGGAAGAATTCCAGTTCGACTTCTCGGAGGATATCATGAAGAAATATCACTTGGAGTCGACCGGCATAGAAGCGCAGGCACTTGAGTTCCTCAGCCACCTTGAATTCCGCCGCGATGAAGACACGATTATCATCAAACTACCCGAGAAAAAGGCAGACGAGGGAGGCAAAGCTGACGCCTTCGATCGGATTCAGAGTGAACGTACGATGGTCACTGGCGGGGATCCACGAAAACGGGAACTATCACCGAAACAAAGCCGGGTGAGTTTTAATCGTCAAAAACGACCAGCATCCTCTCCAGGAGTGACCACTTCTCAGGACAACTCAGAGTTTTCGTTATCGCGGCAGCCGGAAATGATGCCAGCAACACCTGATGAACCATCCGATGCACATGAAGAAGAGGGTGAGTGAGATTGTAGATGCAGAACCCGCGAGCTGAGATAATTCACATTTTCCGTGCTCAATGGATGTAAGAAATACACAAACGCATGTCATGTCGGCTGTCAACTTTACTTTTTATCATTTTTATCGGTGTCGGTGGACACTGCCGCTTCCTGATGGCGGAGTGGTGGACTTTGGAGCGCTCTTTGGCATGCTACCCGTCGCGATGCCTTTTCCTATCTATTACTTTGCTGCTAGCGCTTCACCATTGACCTAGTTACCACACTCGTTTCTGCCACCAGCCGTGAATACCGTGTCAATGCAGTCATTCAGGAAATAAAACACCACAGGTCCATCTTGTTCGATGCCTCTGTCTCACCCGAGCATCGGGTAGAGTAGAATTTGCTGCCTCGAAACTGCTAGACGGACGCAACGAAGTTCTTGGGTGAGCCGTCGAGCCATTGCCGCAGTTGTGGGCTCTTGAGCGTAGGCGTAATGGAGTGGTCGAAGTCGAAAGTTTCCTGCTGCAACGCGACATCAATAGTTGGTGGCGCCAATCGCTTGTGCGGTGATGGCTGCCGACCAATGCCGAAGGTCGACGCGTTCGCATGAGGGAATGCTACGGACACATCCGTGCGCAGTCGAGGTGAGCGACGAAGAACTCCACCGTTTTCACTGGAGATTTCCTAATGGAAGTGTCGATGTCAGTAAGTGCATTGAACCGATTTGACACTTTGCACTGTGGTGTCCACTTACAAATTCAAGCGTACTCGAGTCCAGCTCTGTGGGGAAGTCGAGGTCGTCAAACGAGAACTTCGTGCCGTCTGCCTTCATGAAACCCGCAGGCGACATGAACCGCGGGGAGCGGCGCAAACTGTGCGGCGGCTGTAGCCCTTGAGGTGTCGGCATGTTGAAGAATTCGGCCACTTGCTGCTCACATTACACACAAAGTACAATTAGCACAGATCACACAATCTCACCTCTAAAAGCAGCTCGTTACCTCGTTGAAGTCGATATCAAGGTGCTCAAACGCATGGAAGGAGCCATCCATATCGGTGAATGCGTGGTCACCTCCGAATTCGCCAAACCCACCCCCAGCCCCATTCTTCTTGCTCTGAACATGACGTTTCTTGCTCTTATTTGTCGCGCTTGCAACAGTGATGATGGCACTCCCAAAATCTTCGTCTCCCGTGTTCAAGAGCTGTAGCAGTAGCTGGGTGTGCAACACACGACGAGGTGTGTCCGGCAAGAACATGCCACTGTTTTCAACAACAGACACGCTGCCCGTACAGATACGCAGATCTTTGCGTTTCCGCTTGGAGTTGAGTTTCTTGTTCGTGTTCTTCTGCGCTCCACGTTGATTGCCACCTTTCCCGTCCTCTACCTGTTTGATCAGGGCGTTGTAGCAGTCCTTGTATATGGAGGCCTGCGTGGATGTCATCCCTTGAGTCTGGTGGCGGAGATTATTCCCAGCGTTCATTGCATCTCGTGCCAAGTCCATCATCGACCCATTTCCTGGCGTTGAATTAGCACTGAACTTTGCAGCCTTGCTGCCTCCTCCACCCCCTCGTGCACTCTGGCCCAGACTCTTGTTCTGCTGCTTGGCCATGCGACGCATTGTCCTTCTCATGGACGAGTACCAGTGGTTCTTAATAGCATTGTCCGTTCTGTCATACATACGCATAGTCGTTAGTACCATAACCCAAAAATCCAAAACTTACACATCTTTCACTACCTAAAACTTCAATCTAAATCTAAATCTAAAACTTAATACTGATCATTTTTTATGCTACCTTCCAGGTAGGAGCTTTGAGATTTCGGCCCACTTGTTGCCGAGTCGAGTCTGTGCGTCCTCGATGACCTGCTCCTCTTCTGCCGTCCAAGGGTCCTTCTTGATGGTGGGGTCCAGGTGGTTGAGCCACCGCGTGCGGCACTGTTTGCCTGTGCGTTCCGTGCCGTGGTTCTCGCCGTTGAGGTGGTCGGAGATGACGCTCCAGCGCTTGGTGCCGTACTCCTCCACCAACCGGATGATGGCGTCGTCCTCCTTGCGCGTCCAGGCGCGGCGTTCGTACGTGGACCCGCCGTTGACCATCCCGTTCTTGCCCGGCTTTGCCATGTTTTGACGTTTTGCTGGTTGGGACTTTTCGGTTTTAGGGCGAATGCAGATCTGCGAATCTTTTCGTGAAACTACTAGGCTGACCGACTGCGAGAGCGGAAAACTGGGGGCTGTCCCTAGGATGTGATGTTGGCTTGTGTTCGTTCCTCCGGCCTTCTTCTCGCCTGGCGTGTGCCTGCGAAAATGCCGTTGGCGGCCTTTCGAGAGCCGTTTTTCGGCTTCTCACTCCACTGACTTGACGCCAGTAAGGCATAGCGAAGCGCAGTGAGAATGTTCGCAAATTTTTACCCTGTCGAAGACGATACATAGTGAAACGCCGTCTAAAATGTTGGCAAATTATCATCAGACTATATGATGACATCGCAGCGTTCAGAAATCTTCCACATTATCAACCATTTTTTGCGATCTTTGGGCCAAAGAGACGTGAATAACGTACTGGCTCGAGGAGGGCGGAAGTCTCAAAAGATCAGATCGCTTATGTGTGAAGTTGACGCTGTCTGCAACGAGAACATGTTGTGTAGCATTTCTTAGCTGACATCCGATGCGAAGGGTGCTAGCGTGAACAAAGGCAGCAGGCAATCAACGACGAAGCTGCCGCAACAAGCACGTGTGCCATCTGAGCGGCGTGGTCTCTGTTGACAGAGCCTGTTGCCTGGCGACGAAACAGCGGTAACGTTGGCTGCTGAACATTCGCCCGACCGATCAGCGTAGCACAAGCCAACAGAAGACGACGTGTCGCCGTTGCGCATTAGCTTTGCTCGGCTAACAGCGGGGGCCCCTTGCCTCCTTCCAGCCTTGCTGTCTTTTGAGTACCTACACCAAAATCAATGCAGTTCTACCGCGAGAACTACCGCAGCGTGCTGACCCTCCTCGAAGAAGGCACGAACCGGTCGGATCCGTATGCGGTTCGTCGAGCTTGTGCCGAGTTCAAGCGATTGGTGCTGCACCACAACGCCGTGCACTTCGCCATGGTGCAGGAAGGGTGTCTGCTTCCGGCGCTCGTGGAGATCGTGACAATTCACGTGCAAGAGGAAGAGGGCGCTGTGCTGGCGGATTGCTGCCGCTTCTTCCAGCACCTCATCTCACACAAACGTAAAATACCACACGCCTCGAGAACTCAGCCCAGCTTGTTGCATGCTGACCTACTTTGCTGTCATCGATGCAACAGAACCAACGGAACTCGACATTCAGTCCAAAACCACGGAGGCTGGTGCTCTTGGTCTCATGGCCAAAGGCCTTGCGGTGCATCCCCAGGCACGGCGGCTGTACACTGAGGTCTGTAGACTGGTAGCCCTGATGAGCTTCGATACGGTAGCTGCTCCTCATGGTACGATGTCTGCCTAGCTGCACTCACTTGGCTTCATTCAAACTGAAATAGACCCTTGCCTATTTGCTTCCCAGCTGATAACCAGGCAGACATCGCAGACGCAGGGCTGTTTGCAGCTATTTGTGAGCGGCTGGACAGTGCCAATATATCCGAGGAGGAGGCAGCAGCAGGTTGCACTGCCATTTCAGCTCTCATCTATGAGAATGGTATGATCGTGGCTGGGTGAACTCGATGTACATACACGCCGAATGTCGTACTGACTGCAGATTGTCGCTTGCATTCTCGGGGAACGCAGACTCGAATGGTATGTCTGCGATCCACACGTTTCGAATCCTGCCCAGGTTCTCCATGCTACTGAACGTGTTTTCCGGGTCATTGCGCATTGTCCACTGCATCCTGCAGACGCTTTTCCAGCTGATGACTATGGAGGGTAAATGTCATTCCCGTTTTTAACTTGGCCCCATCGGTCGCCTTACGATTTTCGTTATGCATTGAAGCTGGCCTATCGGATGACGTCGTCGATACTGGAATACTGCAGCAAGTGGTTGAGTTGCTAGACAATAGAGCTCTCATGAAAAATTACCGCGGCACTGCAAGTTTCATGGCACACTGGCACATTGTCAAGTTCCTGGAAATATGCATTCGCGAAAATGGTAAGTGCGTCGTGAGGTGTGTGGTCAACGGCATTGAGACTAACAGTGCGATGTTGCAGACAGCGTGAAAGACGAGTTCTGTACCTGTGCTGGCCCCGCAGTAGTCGTGAATGCCATGATCCGCCGCAGACAAGAGCCTCGACACGCCGATAGTGTAGATCCGTGGGCGCTGCAATATATCTCGTGTATGCTACTCTGCCGGATCGTGACAGCCGCCGGAGATGTGCCAGGTTTGCGCTAATTTACTTCTCCTTCACTAGAAAACCCAGCAGACTGACCTACATGTACGTTGATGTAGTTGACAAGACTCGAGCAATGCAGCTCGTGCAGTCGAGTGCGCACCAATTGGCGCTGGACATTCTACGAAGTGTCGGCGTCGCACGAATCGCAGACACCAGCGAAGCAAGCCGCAAAAACTTTTGGGCAGCCGTCGAACAAGCAGTACGGCTACTGGAACTCATCGCTGCACTCGGTACTGACTGCAGCAGCTAATTCTCCGTCGTTTGAGGCTTTCACCGTAGCAGTTTTTACATACTGACAACTTCTTCTCTTCCCATTGCAGAGGCGAATCGCGTGCCCCTCACGCGTCTCGGAGCTTCTCGCCAAGTCAAACTCATCTACAACAACCCCGAGGTCGCTACTCAACCAGGTCTCCTACTCCTCTGCGAACGCGCCGTCGCTAACATCGAAGGTACCTGACCAAAAAAACAACAACACAACAACTTCAACTTCAAAACCCTAGTGCAAATATCACAGTACATATCCCTCACAACAACTCTATTGTAATAATTCCATCTGCATCTACAATGCTGCAGTCGGAGCAGGTGTTGGGCCCTCGCTGGTCGCTCAAGGAGCTGCGCACGTTCTACATCCTGCTGAAGGCGCATGGACGGCAGTGGGACAAGCTGGAGGAGCGTCTGCCGCAGCGCTCGGGCGCCATGGTGCGCGCCCTGTTCGAGATGCACCGCGGGTACCTGTCGCTGCCGGAGGCGTCGGTCGAGGGCTTCTGCGCCATCATGATGGACCACTACGAGATGCAGGACGAGCTGCAGCTCAAGCAGCTGACAGCAGCCAATCAGAGACTGGACGCAGACGTAGACATGGAGCTGGACGTCGTGAAGCAGGAGCCGAGCGAAGAACCGGCCGCCAGGAGCAGGAAGAAGCGGCGGCTGGAGAAGCTCCTGGCCACGGACCAATTGGCGACGCTCCGAATCCAAGCGGATGGCGGCGAGCAGACGCTGGAGAGGGAGCAGAGGAAGCGCAAGAGACTCGGGAGGAAGAGTGCAGCGCCCATGAGGTCCAGAGCCTGGTTGCCACGGGAGGGAGAGGGAGGAGACGACACAGGACTGGCCAAGGTCCATGGAGCGAGGTTCGACCTGCCCTGGTGTCACTGGTTTTACTCGTATGTGGACGTGGACTTCTTCAGTCATAACGAGTTCATGGAGTGTCTGAGTGGCATGGGACTCGGAAAGGTAGAGAAGGCATTTGATGGAGGTTGGGGAGTGTGGAGGTGTCCTGATGTTAAGTACGTTGACGTTGTGGACAGATCACGGCGGCTGCGCGGCCGATCTGGTCGTCGGTGCGAGCTTCCATGGGTCGGCCACGACGCCTCAGTCCGTTGTTCTTTACCCAGGAGAAGGAGAAACTGGAGTCGTATCGCGCTGTTAAACGCCGACTTGACCCTGCGCAATTGGTAAGGGCGACAAAGAGAGGAGAACCAGTCTGATTGAGGCTTGACGTTCCTTGGATATTGCTCTTTTGGGTGGTGTTAGCCGACTGACAGGACGTGGCCGTATCGGTGTGCTGCCCCATTGCACCCTGGGACTCCGATCATAGGTAAATGCTCATTTTTTATATGATATACTTTATGCTGCTACAGGATTAACATGCTCTGGTTGTGCTCTCGATTGTTACTATAGTTTGGGTGGAGCCGGAGCGGCGCTTTCGACTGGCTACGGTGGCTGGTTTCCACGCTACCGAAGAAATATGCCAGGTGTTCTTCTGTGGCAATACTTCGCGAGTGGACGCGGTGGCGTGCAGTTTAGACAACGTAATGGTGTTGACCTTCCCGCCGTGGTCAGGTAGGAGCGAAGCCACCCCCACAGAGCCGAAACTAGCTGCTACCACACTACTACGACGCGAAAATGGTATCCGTGGAAGCGTTCCGACACTTTCTACACCAAAAGCAATCAACTCGATCGGTGTCCAGTACCCCGACGAAAAAATCCGTGTTGTACTTGTCGTGAAAGATCTACTACACCGCAAGGAGAAAATCATCTCAGCAATGGCAAGTCTGAACGAACGCGTCGCTGAGCAGCAAATTCGGGTGCATGAGAAGAACGCTATGAAATCCAGTCTGTGGACGACCCCCACGGCATTTTCATCTGCAGCCGTGAAGGACCTCGTGTGGACCAACTCGCGTGAAAAGACCCAATTGCAGAAGCAGCACTCTTGGCTCGCTGCGAACTTGGATGCTACAAACACGCACTTGAAGGCTGCGTTGCTGAATCTCCAGACTTTTTCGGCAAGCAATCCTCCTGAGGCCAGGAGCTCCGTTATGAGCCTTGCTTATCCTTCAGATGCGCTGTCGTGGGGTGACGATTCTAGCATGATGCCAACCGAGACGTTGACAGAAGATCACATGCGTTGGGCCATCGATTTTTTGGCTACGACTCAGCAGAAAGCGGCCACTGTGGTTGCGGAATCGGCATTACAGGTCGTCAAAAATGACAAGGAGCTGTCAAGTTTAAACCCCTCAGCTAACGAAGCTCGCCTCGGAAGTGTGTTGCCGGAGACGATGCAGCTCGTTGCCAATTGCGTCGCCTTGATGAGCGTTCTCCACCGGCATGTCGCTGCTTCACCAGATGTGCCCCCAGTTGTCACGCAGAAGCTCGTGGAGCGTGTGCTCGAGTTGCTGAAACCCTCCCACGAAGCCAACATGGATCTATACACTGAGCTCCGTGCAGCTGCGGAGGCTGCACAGGCTCAGATGGCGCTACAGGCTTCAACAAGTGAAGCCGACGAAGTATGATTAAAAAAATTTCGCTGTTGGGCGTTGCATTAGCAGTGACAATACTGCGGCTACTGTGCGTGTATTTGTACGATTAACAAACTTCTAATTCTACTCTTGGAGCTGCTTCTTGTCGGCAGCAGCAGAGATCATAGGCGAACGCAATGAGGATTCGCGCGGCAGACTGAGCAGCGAGCTCCAGCCTGTGCGGCCAGCTGAGTGCTTGTAGCCGTAGCTAAAGTAGAAGACCACACTTGCCGCCAACCAAGCGATGCTCGCGTAGGTGCCCCTGTAGTTGATCTGCGCAGCTAAGTAGAAGTTGGCCAGCACCGAAATCGTGGGGATGAACGGCACGAACGGCACGAACGGCGATGCGAAACTGTCGGCACCGGGGTGATCCTGAGGACACTTGAAGTACATCGCGAAGCAAGCGATGATCGCAACCACGAGGAAGATAATGCCCAAAATGAGGCACCAGGTGCGACCCTCGTTCGAGTAGCCGATCTGGTAGAAGAAGGCGGCCAGCCACGCGGAGCCCACCATTAGACCGATGAACTTGGGTGCCAGAGTAGGCGATTGTCTGCGCATGCGGGTCATAAGCAGCGACGAATTGGTCATGTTGAAGGACAGGAGAATGCCGAAGCTGACAACGTCCCACAGAGTGTCGAAAGGCACCAGGAAGGCGACAACCGTGAACACGACACCCGTGATGAGGGTGTTCTCAAATAAGTTGCTCTTCTCGTCGACCTTGGAGAAGATGCGGGGCATCAGACCATCGCACGACAGAGCGTAGTTCAGATGCGGCTGTGCCAGGAAATTCACCAAAACCACCAACGGCATGGTGCACGTCTCGCCAGCACGGACGATCTGAGTAGCCCAGCTCTGGCCTGCGTAGTCGAAACCAGCGCCAAAGCTCTCAGCCTCACGGTAGGGCACCAAATCGGACAAGACTAGCGATGCAAACGACGACAGGAACATGATGCCGACAACGGTGCCGATGACAGCGAGCGGTATGATCTTCTTGGGGTTCTTGGCCTCCGCAGCCAGGCAGCACACCTCGTCGACACCAACGTATCCGAAGAAGGCCGACGACGCACCTGTGATGATTCCCTGAGCGCTGAAAGCCATCGTGCCATCGACACTTTGACGCTCGGGCACAAACGGTGAAAGGTTGTCCACGTCAATGTAGACGAACCCGGCGACGATGATAAACAGCACCACGAACACTTTGATGGTCGTGAACACGTTGATGAACCACTTGCTGAAGCGAATCCCCATCAGCAGCACCATGACGCACAGTGTCATCAACATGGCACCCAGCAAGTTCGTGTATTCCTCGTTCATCCACTGGTACGAGTGGGTCGGGTGTTCCTATTCCAGCCAGCCCTGCACCTTGGTGGCCCAACTGCGAGCCACACCCGACCCCGAGACTCCGTACTCAAGTGAGACCAGCCAAGCTGCGACCACAGCCGGCAGCTCACCAAGAGCGTAGAACGAGTACGCGTAGGTACTACCCGACGACGGCACTTGAGTCACCATTTCCATGTAGGCCAGAGCGTTGATGCTGCACACGATGCCGGCAATGATCCAGCTGACGAACGCTGCTGGACCCGCCGTGCCGCTGATGATCTCGCCCGTCGTGGAGAAGATACCGCTGCCTACGGAGGCAGAAATTCCTATACACAGCAAGTCAAAGAGACCCATTTGACGAGGAAGTTCCTCTGCAGCCTCCTCAGCTTTGATCACCCGCAGCGGTTTAGTGCGCAGCAGGCTCTCCATGAAAGTCGGTTGGTGCTCCATGATGAACGCTTGAACAGTCCGTTTGGGGCACTGGGAGAGCTTCTGCGTGTCTTGTTCGGTGGAGGAGGAGTGTCAACGCGGCGACTCCGAAGTGAATCAAAGAATGACGAGAAAATCGGAGGATGTCTTCGGCCAAGACGCAAAACGCAGCCTCGGCTACACCAGTCGCTAAACCAGCCAACGGACCTTCGTCCGTCTTTGACAACCAGCTCGTTAGCGCATGAGCAAGCCACCACCTTTTGGTATCGCAGCTGGTGCTCTGCAGAGCGAGCGAGACCGTGAACGCCCTTGGTGAGACGCTGCAATTGGAGTACTGTACATGTATGAAAGTTGCCTGTCAAAGTCGGGCCAGTCGCGCACAACATGGTGCACCGATTGGCTCTCAAGATGAACACGACGCTTCTCTTGGCCACACGCCCGCCAAGAGAAAAAGCAGGAATCGGCTTTGAGCTTTGACTCAAAGTTTGAGCCTGCTTGAGGCACTTGATAGTCGCGATAACAACGCTGTCTCCGACTTTGTCCAGTCGGAGAGTAACGCGACCTACACTAGCATTTTAACCAGGTGCACGTATGTATCGCCGAAGAAACAATCGTGGTGGTGTCAGCAGGGTAGAAGCTAACTAACTACACGTACGTGGGGCAATTGCCAATGCACCGGAAAATAAAACTGTGTATTAAGTATAATACATGTATTAATACTGTATTATTTAATAATTTGGCGATGCTCCTGGATGCTCGACTGAGACGTACGTGTAGGGAACTTTAGAGGTAAGTTACTTCACTCGTTGCTGAGCTCATTCGTGGTGCGCTTGCCTTCGGCATTTGTGGCGAGCACGCCTTCGGCTTCCTAAGATGTGTCTTCCTCAGCGAAATTCGGGAATTTCCCCATCAGCTGGGAAACATTTCGATAGAAGACTGGGATGCTCCCATTTCCTGTAGACGAACGGCAGTAGACGAACGAAAGATGGCAATACTGTACAGTAATACAAGTACGAGGCTTCAAAGAAAACTTTCTACACTTCACTACATGAACAGGAGGGATACCAGTCCAACCCAAAAGCTTTAGAAGCGTACCTTTCTTGCCGAAGAGCAGCATATTTTACCACTGCCAACCGCACTGGAATCAAACCTCATGCCATGATCCTAATCCATTCGTCACAAAGGAAGTGCTGCAAACGCCTCGAAATTCTTCCAAGTTCTTGGGTTTCCATGGTCAGAATAGCGTTGAAAGACGCATCTGTGCACCACTCTTCCGTTTGGAGGATTGGACGAGTTGCGCGTTTGGTGGTGCCGGTGTCGCACCCGATCTGGATCTCTATCACACAAAACCTTGACGTGACGGTGCCACGGTTAGCTTTGGAGTTACAATCATTATCGGCGAAGCATTATTATGCGTGGATGGGGATCAATGGCAACGATGCGCACTACGATGTGGAGCGGTATCGGTTAAACTGTTGAAGAATATTCTCAACTTCCTGGTAGCGGCGGTTCTGTTGTTGCAGCGCGAAGTTCTTGGCCAATTCCGTTGCTAGCGCATTCTCGAGATCGATGATCCGCTGCTGCTGCTGCTGCTTTTGCATCGTCCTCGTAGTTTCTTCAACGCGCTCTTCGAAGATAACGCGCTCTTCTTGCTCCACCAGGCGTTCCACTTCTGCTCGGTCATGCTCGACTGTGTCACTGCCAGCGGAAGACGATGGACATGCTGGATCTTCATCTTGGGATGCTGGATCAGCTACAGTATCGCCTGCGGGACACTCCAACCTCGGCGTCGTTTCTTCTAGAAGCTCCTGTCGCAGCTGCAAGATAACCAGCTCTCGTTCCAGCAGCTCAACACGCTGCTGCAGAGACTCGACTTCAAGAGCAGGCTTCTCGACGACGCTCAAGTTATTCTCAATATGCCCAGGGATCTCGCTCGCCTCTCCGTCTTGCTCATTATCCAGCGCGTTTTGAAGGGCTTCCTGCTGCAGTTGACGTTTCACGTTGTACACTCGAAGCAACTCTACCGCTGGTGCGTTATCACGTTGGAACGCACGGTCTCGTACATTGATCAGGTGTGGGTTTTGCAGCTCGCAGAGATCGAACGCTGCCAGCAATTCGGTGAGGTCATGAACTTGGGCGCGCAACGCTGCATTTTCTCGCTCCCGTAGAGCGTCACAGGTCGAAATGGTCTGGACAAAGCTGCTTAAGAGTCCCCGCTGCAACAACACAGCTCCATGCTGAGCCTCTGCATCCATTGGCATCGATCTCGCGGCCTGTATTTGCTCTTTGATTTAGGGAGCTTTTGAGTGTTGACGGTCTTTCTCAAGAGAACGTTAAGATAGCAGGTGTTGAGATGTATTGGCACGGCCCAGTCAAACGTTCAATTGGTGCGTGCATGCGTTTGTGTATGTTTTTACGATTTACTCTTGGAGCTGCTTCTTGTCGGGAGAAATCATGGGCGAACGCAATGAAGACTCGCGCGGCAGACTCATCAGCGCACTCCAGCCCGTGCGGCCAGCCGAGTGCTTATAACCGTAGCAGAAGTAGAAGACCACACTAGCCGCCAGCCACCCGAAGCTTGTGTAGATGCCCGTGTAGCTGAGTTGAGCGGCCAGGTAGAAGTTGGCCAGCACTGCAACGGTGGGGAGGAACGGCACAAGCGGCGCCGCGAAGTTATCACCATTCTGCATCACTTGCGGGCACTTGAAGTGCATCACGAAGCACGAAACGATGGCAACTACGAGGAAGATGATGCTCAAACCAAGGCACCAAACGTGACCCTCGCTCGAATAGCCGATTTGGTACAAGAAGGCTGCCAAACATGCGGACGCCACCATGATGCAAATGAGCCTGGGCGCCAGTCTAGGAGAGCCCTCACGCAATCGCACCATAAGCAGCGACGCCATGGACATGTTGAAGGAGAGCAACATTCCGAAGCTCACAATGTCCCACAGAGTGTCAAACGGCACCAAAAAAGCCACCACCGTGAAGAAAGCACCGGATATAAGCGTGTTCTCGAACAGGTTGCCCTTCTCGTCAACCTTGGAGAAGATGCGCGGCATCAATCCATCACAGGACAAGGCGTAGTTAAGACGTGGCTGGGCGAGGAAGCACACGAGCACAACCACGGGCATCGTGCAGGTCTCACCGGCACGCACGATCTGAGCGGCCCAGTTTTGGCCCTGGTAGTCGAACCCAGAGCCAAAGCTCGCAGCTTGCAGGTACGGGATCATGCCCGACAGCGCCAACGAAGCAAATGCAGACAGGAACATCGTGCCAGTCACCACACCAATCACGGCAAGCGCCATGATCTTCTTGGGGTTTCTAGCCTCTGCAGCGAGACAGCACACCTCGTCGAAACCAGCGTAACCAAAGAAGGCTGACGACGCGCCGGTAATGACACCCTGAGCGCCGAACGCCATCGTGCCATCCAGTTCCTGACGGGGCGGCACAAAGGGAGAGAGGTTGCTGGAGTCCGTAAAGTAGAAGCCGGCGATGATGATGAAGAGCACCACGATCACCTTGATGGTCGTGATAGTGTTGATGAACCATTTGCCGAACCGCAAGCCCACAAGAAGAACTCCCACGCAGAGCGCCATCAGTACAGCACCCAAGAGGTTCGTGTAGTCCTCGTTGAGCCACTGGTACGTGTGGTCCGGGTGTTCCTCCACTAGCCATTCCTGCACTTTGGTGGCCCAGCTACGAGCCACGCCCGAACCGGAGACGCCATACTCCAGCGTCAACAGCCAAGCCGCAATCACCGCCGGTAGTTCTCCCAGAGCGTGGAACGAGTAGGCGTAAGTGCTACCTGAGGACGGGATGCGGGTCACCAGCTCCATGAACGCCAGAGCGTTGATGCAACACACGACACCGGCGACGATCCAACTGATGAAAGCTGCTGGACCCGCCGTGCTGCTGATGATGTCGCCGGCAGTGGAGAAGATGCCGCTGCCTACTGTGCTTCCAATGCCTATGCACAGTAAGTCAAAGAGCGAGAGGTGACGCGGAAGCTGCTCGGCCGACTCCTCGGCGTGTATGACACTCAGGGGCTTAAGACGAAGCACGTTCTCCATGAACGTGGGCTCGCGCTCCATCTTGGACTGGGATTGTCTTGGAAGTGACTCGGTTGAGCTCACTGGGAGTCCCCACGGCGGCTTCGAATGCGAATTGTGGAATGACTCAAACCGAGTCGAGGATGCTTGGGGCTTTCATGAAGGGGTGGCGGTGGCGTGGACGAGTGAAGGTTGGCCCTTCCTTGACGGCAACGCGCGCGCTGTGACGTCGAAGCGCCCTAGTCGCCCGTCGTTTCTTTACAAGAGACTCGGTTCAAGTGCCGGCCAACATTTTCTCCTGGCTGGGAGTCGTGAGACGACCCACCTGACCAAGATCGATTTGCAATCGTAAACGAATGGATGCGCTGCTTTCCGGTGCATTGAGCTGCCATAGACAATCACGTACGGACAACCCTTTGTAGTGATATCCCCAATAGTGATACAGACAATCCTCTCCGTGATGATAGACGCGGGAAAATACATTTTATAACAATCTAGAGGAATCACTAGGTGGGGCTGTACCATTTATATGGTACTAGCCCAGCGCGGCGGTGGGTTTCATTCTGTGTGGGTCAGCCCGGCCCCGCCGCTTCAGCGGGCTTGTGTCGTTTACATACAAAACTAATGTCGTGCGTTACCCAGAAAGCTCTGGATATTTGCGAGATGTATTGTAATTATTGACATACCGACATGTAATTATGATGATATTCAATAGCAATATCCCCGCGTGTTCGCCAACGCATTCAAGTTTTATATTCAAAAGTTTTTAAGCTTTGAATACGTTGGGGACTATTGCCAGTGAATATCATCATAATTACATGTATTAATACGTCAATTCAAGGTTTAGTAGTAATGCCCTTGAGTAGGGGAGAAACTAACGAGGGCCATCTTCGGTAGGGCCCTCGCACAGACAGGCCACAAGTGGATAGGCGGTCAACTACTACCAGTATCGGTGGTAGCGTTGGTGGCTTCGGAAGCACATTGCATCGCATGGCGCCGTTGACGTGTGATAGCAGCATTACAGGGCGTCAGAGTGCCAATCCTGCTATCTTTAGAGTATCTCGTATGAGTGTAAATAAGCACTTCTCTACTTGTCTTGTATGATAAGGCTGCTCAGAGCAAGAATGGTGTCCAACCCGTCCAAGTCAGGCTTCCCACCGTAGGGATACATGGTCATTGACCTACATCTCCCTCCATCGAGTATTGTTGCAGCACTGAAAGAGACAAAAGCTTCCGTCTACGTCGGAGTTTTCAAGGAGGTAGGCGGCGCTGAAGACGATTCTTTTCGTAGCCAACCTCGCGTAGATGGAAAGTTGTCACCCGCTTTGTCCGACATAAGCAGGCACCTCAACTACGTAGCATCGACGCTGGACGTCAACTATTGTCTTCAAGTCTTCTCCTTCCTGCATTCCAGGGCTCGAGGTGACGTGCAAGAGCCTCACAAATAT